>PVKE010009770.1:0-36489 GCA_004027555.1 Craseonycteris thonglongyai | reverse complement strand
CCGAGGCCCTCTCATCTGGCCCATGAAGACCTTTTTATCTGAATAAAATAATATTAAATAAATAATTAAAAACAACATCTACGTTTTGATTCTTTTTTATTTGGACCTCGAGTGTGTAGTTGGCCCCCAAACTGCTGTTTGATAGTTAATGCGGCCCGCGGGCTGAAAAGTTTGGAGACCCCTGCTCTAGGAGGAAATGACCCTGACCACACCTTGATTTTTATTAGCCCACTGAGATTGATTTTAGACTTCTGAATTCTAGAACTATAAGATAAGTTTGTATTATTTTAAGCTACTAAGTTTGAAATAATGTGTTATAGTAGCAGGAGAAAACTAATACACTATGCATACCATAGATAGAGTTTAATTTCCTAATTTCATCAATTAGGAACGTTTTTTATGCCATTAAAGTTTTTGCACACACTGTTTTTATAGCATGAATAATAACCTAGCAAATGTATAAACCATTATTTTCTTAACCAACTCTGTAACTTTAGATATTTACATTGTTCTTAGATTTTATTTAAAAATAAAAATAATTCATAAAACATTTTTATTAACAAATTCTTATAGGACTGTTTTGCTTCTTGGTCAAATGTTGTCAGAATGTAATTATTGGGTCAAACAGAATGAATGTTTTTATGATCCTTGGTACATACATTACCAAATTACATTTCATAAAAGCTTTAGCAATCACAATACACCTAAATGTGAGAGCAACTATTTCACTAGGTTTAAAATGATAAAAATACTTGATTCCATTTTTAAAATGGTACCTAATTTTTTATAATATATAAAATGCATTAAGTTAATTGACTTTATTTGGTTAGTGTCTTTAAATATCACTTAAGTTATTTGAAAAACGAAGAATACTGCATGCTATCATATCAACAAAATTTTTTTATATATTCTTAAACATCTAAATTGAGACTGTATAGAATTTAAGACCATACTTAATAAAAAAAATTATAGGAGTCAGAGTCAACACTCAGGAGGGATTAAGAACTCACTATAAAATATCTTTAATTTTGAAACTATTTCAAAAATAATTTATGCACAACTGTCTGCCATGTGGCTGGGGAGATGGGTAACTGCTACTAGGCTAAGAGCTGAAATTGACCAAAATGAACCCCTGGAAGTAGCAAGTCTTCAATAGACTTTAGAGTTCCAAAATAGTTACATCAGACAGTTCCTGCCAGTGTAACTGTTGTCTAGATGCAGAGACATATTCTTGGTGCTTCCTACTCTATTAATTTTCCTAGAATCATCCCGTCTTATTCATTCATGAACCCATCTATATTATATGTTGTACAATCTCTTGGAATATTCAATGTAATTATTTTATTCTTCATTTCCAAAGTCTCTTTAGAGAACTCAGCAACTCATAATCTGTTACACATACTTTATGCTAATTTTAATATTTCTTATATTTTTTTCACTGTTATTAAATGATGTTTGTATATTGTTTATTCAACTAAACTGTAAGTTCCTTTAAAAAGGAATATTAAGTGCCAAGAAGAGAACATATACATTATTAATTAATTTACCCTAAGTATTGTCCTCAAATTTCACATGAAGTCTCTTTATTTAGTATTTGCTATATTGGTAAGCATATCACCAACCATTAATATATTCCTATTAGATACTGCAAAGATTACAACTGTGCTAACATTTAGTGGCTTCCTTTTGCTCTTGCGATAGCAACCCAAATCTTTAACAGAGTGTATTTGAAACTGCATAGTGTGGCCTCTGCCAAGCACTCTAGCTTCATCTCACCCCTTTCCTTCTTGGCCTTTGACTCTTTTCTAAACTAGCTTTATTTCAGTTCCTAAAATAGTCTGTGCTTACCCTCCACATCATCTTTCATAGGCTAATCCTTTTGTTTGGGAAGATAAGAACCACCCCTCCTTTCCTACAAATTGTTATTTGCTACTCATATTTCGGGTTTCAGTTCTATACTTAACCTTGTAATGATCCACGTCTATATTCCTACCGACTTTCACCAATTCTGTAGTTGATCAGTTGAACAGTGTCTCTCCTAGAGAAGGCATTCATTAAAGTTTATTGTTATTGTTATTACAGATTGAAACAGCTACCAGGAAAAAATAATTACACTCACACACACACACACATATTTACTATAAATCCTAGGAAAATAACTCAGAGTGATACATAGTAATCATAACCATTATGTTGGTATAACGATAGCACCATCTTTGAAGAGGAGAAGAAAGGATGGTACATATTCACATGTGAAAACCACGAGTTCCTTATTAATTAAAATGTGAATTAATTCAGAAATTATTTCTATATTTCATTCACTGACAACTGAACATAACACATTTTTTCCACAAATTAAAACATTTTAAAGATTTTAATTAATTAGTATTATCCTCCAGGGAAAAATAATCACATTCTCATTAAAATGTCATTGCTTTTTAGATGACCTTTTAAACAAAAGACAAAAATGAGTGATGAAGAATATTTTTGAGTTAAAATGACAATATGTCTTTAAGTCTACATTAGTCATTAGGTCTTCAGAATCTATTGTAATTTAAATCACAAGAAACAAATCAGAATATTCTATTTTCACATATCAGGGCACATAAAATATTGATTCATCTAATTAAACTGGAATATGATAGAATAGCTCAATAATTTTATTTCTAAAATTATATTTATTCTACAATGGAAAAAAACCAAATACTTGGATACACTCTGATCATCAAATTAAATGTTGATCTAGCTACAATATGTTCAGTAGACTCCAAGTTAACAAGCACCCATGAGGACTGATATGATAGATGTCAGATAAATATAAGTAGACCCCCCCATTAACTGGAACTCAAACAACCAGCACTCTAAATCAACCAGCTGCTTGAGTTTCAGTTAACACAGGGCCTACTGTACATTATAATAATTATTAGAATATATATAAATTTCTTTTCAGTTTTTCCCCAATCTTGATAAAAAAAAATCCATTCATTGAGAAATCAATCTATAATGTCACTGAAAACCAAGGGAAATGTTTATTAACATCTACGTAGACTTTCATTCAAAGACTTTAGAGGCATATCACACAAAAATTATGCAGCTTTTATTTTCACAGGTAATTTTTATGCATGCCAAACATATATTTAAAATAGAGTGGGTTGTAATATTACACAAACACAATAGTGAAATACCAACCAGAGACCTAGCACCATCATAGACCAATACCACTTAAATACACATGCACATACATCAGTACATACATGCTGATCTACCTACATACATATACATGTACATATGCATGAATGCATACATAAACATAAATGAACAGCAAGGAACAATTAGTATTGTTTAATTTGCTCATGTATAGAGTTAAATCAATCAACAGTACTTAAAAAAATAAGTGTAGTAATTAGACAATGGATAAAAAATCAACTCTAGCATGTTGTTATTATAAAAGATAAAATTCCATCTGCATCATTTTGAGATGGCATTTTTATTGTACTTGTGTTTAAAAAGTCCAGCAGGTTGCTTTCTGAATCAAAAAAACACTTCCTAGGAGCCTTGATTAGTCTACTCAGGTTTTTTAATTCTCATACTATCTTTTTAGTTATATCATCCAGAGAAAATCTAAAACTAAAAATTATAACTCTAGCCTCTGGGTGTTTTAGAAGAGCAGACTATATTAAAAAACATTGATAATGTGAATCTTGACTTTGTAATTACACAATTTTTTAAAGACAAAGTCTGTTTTACCTTCATACTATTCATTAATTTGCTATTTCTCATCTAAATGTTTATCAGTGAACCCCTCTATCAGTCAATTGGGATTCTGTTTCTTTGGGTTTTTTTTTTTAACATTACTGGGCCTCCACCTTAATATTGCTGAATCTGATTATCATGGAGGGAGACATGAAAAAATATACTTTCTGAAGATTTCTATAATGTTTCTCATATACTTTAATGCATCAATCTTCCTGTTCATCTCTTTGGCACATTTAGTGGTCAGGCACACACAGCTGCTTCACATTCCCTTGGATCCTCCTCCAATCTCTGTGCCAGGTGGTTATTATTTCTGGCACAAGGGGCCCTGCTTCTCTTGTAGGGCATCCAGCTCATCAAGTCTGGGAGCAATGAGAACCAACACATGCTCAGTACATCTCAATGGGTTCCAGGTCTTACCTATGGGTGAGTTTCATTTTTGCCCTCCCTCAATTCATAGTCATCTTCCCAGCCCAAACACCTTTCCTGAAAGTGTGAAGTTTCAGTATCAGACGATAAGACAACAAACTAATAGAGTTCTCTGAACCAGCCCCATAAATTACTTGTACATATGGTTAAATCCCTGTTACAAATCCTCTATTCCATTAACATTTCAGGGACTGTTTATTGGCCTTTTACAGTTATCCAAACACCATTTCAGAATAAGTAATGGATTTTTAAATTAACTTTTAGTAGACATGAAGTAAATTAAACTAAAAACTGCCTTTCTCCCTCTTGAGAGTAGAATATAATGAAATTCAGGAACTTCCTATTTTTCATTTTTATAGAAGAATTGGTATGAAATGATAATACTTAAGGCCATAATAGTCTCTGTGCCCTTCTACTGAGAATCCACTCTGATGTTGAACCCTCAATAACTGGATGAATGTCTTCTTACTGTCTTGAATAACTAACTTTTCAATGAACCTCTTAATAAAATAAGCTGTGCAAAATCAAATCTGTTTTTGTCCTAGTTTATTTTGTTATTATTGTATTTCCTATCTCCCAGCATTCTGTTTGATTTTTTAATCAGAAAGGGGTGTGATTTTTTTGTGATAAATTGAGGAAAAAATCATCCATAACTATTTCAACCATTGAGGCAGGTTTAAAAGACTAGTTATAACCCACCTATCCCTTCTTCATGAACCTTCCTCTAGAAACACAAACCTATCCTTCCACTCTAACTCCCCCACACCTTCATGACACTACATCTGGATGATCATAATAGCCTCTTATTCTTACAGCTCTCTCCTTTCCAGTCAATGCTGTAAGCTGCTACTATATAAGATGGCCTGAAACTCACCTTTCAACATATCACCTTTGTGCTTAAAAGTATTTTAACTGTTATATTAGTTTTCTCTGATGGACAATCACTGTTCTTCCCCCAGTTAAAAAAAATCCACTTCAAAATTTATAAGTGAGCAAAGCAGATTTTATTTTTAAAAATTGAAGACAGAGAATTTATATTGTACATCTATCAATACACACATGCATTCAATTGTACTACATCATTCATTTAGGTTATTTTTTCCAACCCAACAGTATTTTGGTCATCTGCTTCTTCAAGATGCTAGCTCCTGTTATTATGGGTACAGGATTAGGCAACTACTCTAAACTGGGTCAACCAGGGTACCCAACCCTGCTCAAAACAGCATGTGACCCAAGCTAAGCAAATTGGAGTACTTGCCTGGGATTTTTCAAATCTGAGTTTAAGAAATAGGATAATGGCTTTTTCTACATGTAGATTGTGGGTTTATGAGCCTGAAAAAACTTCAACCAAATACCTCATTTCTGAAAGACTGAAGAAATGAAGAGAGAAGCAGAAAAGAGACAACTCATATGCATGCCTTAGTAGGGGTGTGTGTGTGTGTGTGTGTGTGTGTGTGTGTGTGTGTGTATTTGTGAATATGCTAAGGCTGATTTGTGAATTTCCCCTCTATGTGCTATGGTGTTTTACTCTATATATTGCAATGAGTGTTTATATAAAAGTGAATTCATTACATTGCTGAAGCTGCAGGTTGTCTATAGCTTAATCAAGGTGTTAATCGGCTGCACTAAGTGTGGTTAGAGGTCAGCATGGCAGATGAAACCCAATGAATATAGTGTTTTGTAATACAAATTATAGATGTATTTAAGCTTTCTATATCTGTTCTGCAGTTTCTTTTGAATAGACGTAGGCAATACAACACCTGCTCCTTAATTAATACCCTTTGAGCCATTCACTATATTAGATTATTCTTAAACAGCTCTTCCAGCTGTAAATGTTAAAACTTTGCTTGCTACTCCTGCAGCTTTTTCTTTCCTTTATTTTTCAAAGTCTGAATTGAAAAATATTGAAGACTAGCAAATGAGGAAGAATAAAAATTATTAACAAATGACTAAATTAATAAGTAGATAGATCTGTAATTTTTTTTTTTAATTCTGTAGTTTTGAGCTGGTAATTTTACGACCAGGAAAACTGTAGTTAAACTAAAAGAATCTTTTCAGAAAATAAACATTTGTGATAAAATAATTCTTTAAGTCTCCTGGCTCCCCTTTACTATCAAGTCCAACACATCTACCTCCTATGAGTCAAGCTGCTGTGGTCAAAATGAAGGAATAAATTAGAGGAGGCAACTGATCCTGTAGGTTTCCTTTCATCCTGATAATTAGGGCATGACTAGACTCCTCTCGGCAGTTAGAGCTTGGAATATGGTGATGAAGAGACTCTTGGTTTAGATTGGGCTGAGACAGATTCTGGAAAGAGTTCTGTCTACAGAGATCCTCAAAGTTGGGAAAGGGTGTCATATGTCTGTGACATTAGTGTGTCTAGTCTGACCAACCTTCAGAGCATGAAGAGGAGTTCAAGGATCTCTACACAACTGAGACTGGGAGACTATGAAGAGATTGGTGAGCAAAGATTCTCTCCTTCTGGGGCCTCAACAAGGACTCCTAATCTGCCTGTTGCTAAATCAAAGACCCAAGAGAGCAGAGCAAACGAGCCATTCACCAATTCTCAGCAATCACGAGCATATTCCTAATAAGGGCATCACAAAAGAAAAAAAAAAAACTGATTTCAAGAAAGATAACCCTTTAGAGTAAACAAATGGCAACTTTTGGATCCATATTATAGTATATACAATTTGACCAATCATAGGTCTTGGTGTGTGATACTTTCATATCTGGTTCATGCATAGCCTTCTCTTTTTATTTATTTGTTCATGCTTTTTGAGCAGTGTAAGAAGCAACTGAAAGTCCACCATACACAGTACAAAAAATAGGATGTCACCAATCATTCATATCTATTTAAGTGGTCCTCCCTCATCCCATTCCCTCTCTACTCTCAAGAGACTAACCCTTCTGAAGATTGTTTCATTCCATTCATTTCTTTATTCTATAGTTTTACCTCATCTATAAGTCTTAATAAAAATTTATTTTCATTTCAATTGTATTATGTTTAAATTGCTCTGGTTTATATTGATAGGATTCATGCATACTTTTATACACCATGTAATATTAGTCAGGGTCCTTTAAGAGTATAAACCAATAGGGTAGATAGATAGGTGATAGGTAGATAGTGACGATGATGAAGATGATAGATAGATAGATAGATAGATAGATAGATAAATAGATAGATAGATAGATAGACATTAATAATGAAAATAAAAGATTTATTATTGGAATTGGCTCATGCAATTATGGAGGCAATGGACTCCACCATCTCCCATCCCCAAGCTGGAGAACCAGGAAAGCCAGTGGTGTAATTCAATCTGAGTATGAAGGCCAAGAACCAGGGGTGCTGATGGTATAAGCTCCAGTCCAAGTCCAAAGGCCTAAGAATGGGGGTCAGGGTGATGATACAAGGTCCGACAATTAAGTTCACATACCGTACTTGGCACTGTGTGCTTACATTGGCAGCACTGTACAAACAACTCAGTAAGGTTTAATAACTTTGGCATAGTAGTGTCTTACAGCTGTCTTTGTGTCAATGTGTGGCAGTATCTTGCTGAGTAGCATTCGATATTGTTGCTGCATATTTTTGTGTGCCATTGCAAGAATGTCGGTGCTCGAGTTAGAGCAATGAACAACATTAAAATTCTTGTTCAACTTGGCAAGAGTGGAAGTTAGATCACAGACATGTTAGTCCAAATTTATGGGGATAATGCTATGAAGAAAATGGCAGTATACAAATGTATTAAATGTTCTTCTGAGAGGAGAAAAAGTGTCACTGATGAAGAAATGTCAGGGCGAACAGTAATGAGCAGAACTGATAAAAATATTGCAAAAATTAGTCAAATTGTGCATCAAAATCTCCGGCTGCCTGTGAGAAGCATAACAGATCAAGTAAACACCAATAGAGAAATAGAAAATTTTTTTTAAGATTTATTATTATTGTTTTTGACAGAGACAGACTGAGACAGAGAGAGACAGAGAGAAGAGAGAGGGCCCAGAGCAGTCTCAATAGTTGTACTTCATCAGTTTTTGACATGGTTTCATTCCACACAAGTGGGGGCCGAGTAGGGTGGGAACCAGGCCAGGGGCCTCCCACATTGGAGGCATGCCTCCTCAGGTTGGGGGGCTGAACAGGGAGCCTCCCACATGGGAGGCTTGCCCTGGCGAGAACTGAACTGGGAGACTCCCACATGGGAAGCACACACCAGTTCAGTATATAGGTCCTTAAGGGCCAGGGACTGGATTCACTCCTGGGTCCCCGGGGCTGCAAGGTGAATGCTTAATCCGCTGAGCCATCCTGGCTTTCCCAGTTAGGAAAATCTCAATTGAAAATCTTGGCATGAGAAAAGTCTGTGTACAAATGGTCCGAAAGGAGCTCACTGATGAATAAAAAAGCAAAAGAGAGTCAAAATTTGCCAAGACCTTTTGGAGAGGCATGACAATGTTTTGGGCCATGTTATCACTGGTGATGAAACATGCATGTGCCAATACAACCCTGAAACAAATCACCAAAGTACACCATGAAGTCAGCCAATTCTCCATGACAAAAAATATTCTGTCAGTCCAAATCAAGAGTCAAAAGGGTGTTGCTAACTTTTTTTGATATTAGAAGGACTGTTCATTTTGAAATTGTACCAAGTGGACAAACAGTCAACCAAGTTGACTATTTAAAAGTGCTGAAAGGGCTGCATGAATAAGTTAGACAAAAAGGACCTGAACTTTTCACCAACAAATCATGGCTCTTGCATCATGATAATGCACCAGCTCACATGGCACTGTCTGTGAGAAAGTTTTTAGCCAGTCAACAAATAGCTATATTGGAACACACTCCCTAATCACCTGATCTGGCCCCCAATGACTTTTTTCTTAACACCGGTAAAGGAAATACTGAAAGGAAGACATTTTGATGACATTCAGGACATCAAGGGTAATATAATGATGACTCTGATAGCCATTCCAGAGAAAGAGTTCCAAAATTGCTTTGAAAGGGGACTAGGCATTGGTATCAGTACTCCAACAAAAGGATGCCAGGGGAGTATTTTGAAGATGACCATAACGATATTCAGCAATGAGGTATGTAACATTTTTTCTAGGCTGAGTTCACAAACTTAATTATCAGTACTCTTATATATGCATGTCCCTGTCTGATTCTGAAGGCCAGAGAACCAGGAGCACCAATGTCTGAAGGCAAAAGAAGACTAAGGCTCAAGTAAAGATCACATCTGCCTTTCTATCACCTTTTTGTTCTATTCAGTTCTTCCATAGATTGGATAATACCCACCTGCAGATGTGAAGAAAATCTCCTTTACTTAGTCTACTGATTCCAATACTAATCTCTTCCAGAAACACCCTCAAAACAAATTCTGAAATATTACTTTATTAGCTATCTGGGTATCTTTTAGGCATGTCAAATTGACACATAAAATTAACCATCAAATTGTTGTAGTTTATTTTATGCTTTATAACACTCTGTTCCACTATATTCATCCATTCTCCTGCTGCAGAAGCATTTCATTTGCTACCACATATTTGCTATTATCGAACACAGCTGCTCTGAACATCCTTGTGCATGTCTCCAGTGGACAGAAGAAAGATTTATTCCTGGATAGATAGCCACAATTACATCATCATTAGGTAAGAAAAACTATGCACAATAATATTGAACTGCTTTCCAAGCATTTGTACCAATTTATATATATAGCAGAAATATATAACAGACCCTGAGGACTCACAACTACTTAATCACTTGGTGTAATTCAGGTTTTTATCCCACACCTCCAATCAAATGGACATGAAATGGAGCTCATTATGATATGGTATGCAATTCTCTGTTCATTATTGAGTACAAAAATGTCTGCATATGTTTACTGGTACAATATATTTACTCTTCTATAAAATACTATTCATGCTTTATGCTCAGTATATTGGGATATGTGTGTTTTTTTTATTGAGTTAGAGGATATATATATATATATTTGATACTTAATACTGTGTTCTTTGTGTATAATAAAAATGCCTGTTCTCAATCTGTAATTTATCTTTTAATTCCTTTTTTCCTCAAAGATTTATTTTATTGTTTGAGAAGCAAGAGAGAGAGAGAGAAAGGGGTAGGGGAGAGAGAGAGAGAAAGGGGGAGGGGGAGAGAGAGAGAGAGAGAGAGAGAGAGAGAGAGAGAGAAGGGGGAGGGCCCAGAACACTCTCCTAAGTCATACATCATTAGTGGTGACATAGTTTCATTCCACACAGGTGAATGTGGGGCCAGGCATGGTGGAAACCAAACTGGGGGCCTCCTGCATGGGAGAAGAGAACCTCTGTCACCACACTGGTGGTTACCAGTTGTGCCACAGTTCAGCAAATGGGTTTGCAAGGCAGGGGCCATAATTCAATTTCCGGACCTTGCAGTTGCAAGGCAAGTGCACAACCTGCTGAGCTATTCCAGCATCCCTAGCTCTTCTAATTTCTGAAATATGTGTCTTTCATAAAAATAAAGTTACTAATCTCAACATAATCAAATTTACCAACCTTCTATTTTTATAGTTCTTTTTATGTCTTATTTAAAAATATGTTCACTCCTTCCCAAGCTGTAAATTATATTTCTCTTGAAAACTCTTCCAAAAATATTTGAAAATTTTTTTATTGACATTTCATTCCAAAGACTACACAGAGTAGGTCTTTGTGTATAGAGTAAGCAGAAGTCAAATTTTATATATTTTTTGTCATTCTTCATATAGAAAACCACTTTTGAGTCTGTATAGAGAGATAGTCCCACACAGAAGGAACTGTTTTTGGAAATGAAAAAAAAAAAAAAATCAAAAGTGAAAAATTTCAAATAATGAATAATGATAGGATTGAGAATCATATTTGTTTTCTGGAATATTAACTGGAAGGATAAAATGAGAGCACAAAGCCAAGGTACTACGAGATGGACAGTATGAGGGAAAAATATGAGGTTTAAGAGTAAAATCCAGAAAAACTAAACAATGAATAACTGAATTTCCAGAAAAAATAAGATTTGTTGCAAGAAAGGTAATAAAAAAAAAAAAAAAAATTTCACTTGTTGAAAAAGAACGAAGTCTCTAAGACTGAAGTGATCAGTCATAAAGCTATAAAGAATGATGAAAAATATGGCAGTAAGTATATTCTTGCCAAATTCCTGAACTCCATATGTTACCAAAAACAAACAAACAAAATTTCACAAGCTTCCTACAGAACAGATAAAAGGAATAAAATCAAACAAAACAATTAAACACCCATGAAAATATTAATACTCGTGTTAATAGATGCATTCCTCACATAAACATTATAAAAATAAGAACAGGCAAGAATAACTTAATATGATATTATTTACCGTAATCAACCAAGTACTACAACAATAAAACTTTAAAATCATTTCAGTAAAAATCAGAAAGTTTATAGTGATAACTATCAACATTATTATTTAACATCAGAGTTCTCAACAGACAAATGTTTTTGTATAATATAATTTAATACCTACAATTAATAACTACTAGAAATAAATAATTTATGATATTCTTCCACAGAAGATACATATATGCACACACACACAAAAATAGCTGTTCTCTATTCTACGAACCATAATCTAGAAAATAAATTTTTCTCCTTTCTCAATACAATGTTGTAAAGCTTAAATGGATCAATCCACTTACAAAATAATTCAGTGCCATAATTGATATCATTGAACTAATTTTGTCTCTCTCAAACAAAGATATAAGTAAAAAATAATTAAAAATTGCATATATCTTTGAATTCTAACATAAGCTCTATATTTTCTAAGTACAGTTTGCCCGTTTAGTTCAAAAGTTAAAATTTTTAAAATGTTTAGAGATTTAAATTTAGACAGTCTCACTCTTTGACAACTATAAGATTGCATCAAATACTAAGTATTATTATTATTGGAGCCATTTTTTTTCCTTGAGACTAAAATATCATAGATAAGGACGCACAAATCTTACATTTATTTCTGTATTTCAACTCCTATTCTCACCACTTCCTGTTAAGCGACAGCCAGACTATTTTACTCAGTGGACTAGCATGGACAAGAAAGACATTGTCTATATAATACACACACAAGGGAAAAGATAAGCCAGGAACCTACAATTTAGTACAATACCAGTATAAAACTAACTGTGACACAAAATAGACTATAAGAAAACCACACTATTGAAAACATCTCAAGTGACATAAGATCACCTTTGGTACAAGTTCTTCACATGGTTAGGGATATGGTTGCCACAGAGCAAAAATAATTACATTAAAATCAGCCTACATGGCTCAGTCTTCTCAAAGCTAGTTGCCTAGGACCTGAACTCTGAAATACATACTGATTATTGTTCTAAACCACAGAGTAAAAATTTCTTGTTGCCTATCAAGGCTTTCTTCTTTCAATCATTGGAGGAATGTTACTAATTAATGTGAGCCTCTGCATAAACAGAATTATCTATAACAAAATCTCTTTTTATGAGTTCTCCAATTTCCTATACAAAATTAATAATTTCCTGTTTTCTCCTAGCAAAGCACTTTTATCAATTGTTTTTTTAGCAATTTCAGTATGTATTATTTTAGTTCTCTTTCTCACTTACCATACCATGAACTCTTGGAGCATCACATTACTCATTTCTAGTGCTTAAAAATAATATAAACTTAGTAATTCTTGAAAGGCTGAGAAAGAATGAGTAAATTAACAAATGAATGAGCTACATAATGAAACAGCCCTGAGATCTCAAAGAGACATACAAATAAAAACAGTATGTCAATTGAACATGTGATATAGTAAATTTACCCATAGTATAATTACTTTAAACCTCAAAAATGGAGTAGCTCACCTTCAAATGGAAGTTAAGCTCTCTGGTCCAGCTATTAGCATAATCCAAAACAGCCCAAGAGCTTCTCAGCATCACTGACACAATTCTTTCCTCCAGTCCTTCAATCACCAACATGCAAAGAAGAATTTCTCTTCCTCTGAATCCAGATATGTCACCGCTGAAAGCTTAGAGCACTTTTAAAAGTGTAATACTTTGTCTATACAATTCTTGTCAACAGGAAAAAAGGATATAGGCCATAGATTTGCCTCATGCACAGTTTCATGCCCTGAATTAGTTGAAAACCCAATGAACAAAGTGGTGTTCTTTGAACACTAGTTTGAAATTTCATCTCTCCCTGTTATCACAGCCAACTTTTCACAAATTCGTGAAGACCTAATTATGGTTCAATCATGAGGTCAAGTTTCTTGGCAACTAGGTTTCTAGCTTTTTATTATGAAGTCAGGAAAATCCTGAGTGTTTTCAAGGATGTAAATGTTACCAATTTTACAAATAGCACCAGGAGGTAAATAGGGCTCATGATTCCACCCAGAAGTCTAGCAAAGTACTCAGCAAATTCTACCTACTGACAGGGATGCCGGAGTAGCTGAGCAGGTTGAGTGTTTGCCTTGCTAACTATGAGGTCCAGGGATCAAATTCCAGCCCCGGCCCATGCAAGTCTATATAGTGAAGTGAAGCACAACTGGTAACCACCAGGATGATGGTGAAGGTTTTCGTCTCCCATGCAGGAGGCCCCCAGTTTGGTTCCCACCCTGTGTGGCCCCAGGTCCACCTGTGTGGAATGCAGCCATGTCACAACTAATGATGTACAACTACGGAGACTGCCCTGGGCCCTCCCCCTTCTCTCTCTCTCTCTCTTTCTCTCACCTTCTCTCACCTAATAAAAAATAAATCTTTTTAAAAAATTCTACTGGTCTTTTTCAATTGATATATTTGATCTCATTAATATCTTTACATTTACCTCTTATGAAGAGTCTTATGGCCCATCTCTATGGTTATTAGACCAAAGAAGAGGTATATACCTTATTTAGAAAACTGGATTAAAAATATAAGTGCCTAATGTCTGATCATAGCACAGTACATAGCAGTCTCATTTATTTTGCATGTCATTATTATTTATAGATTAGCACAACATATTTTACTTGTAATTTCTGTCTTCTACTTCTTAACATGGTTGCTTTGTGAAGTTTACATCCCTTAACTAGCCTTAACTAAATTAAGTTTTTGTGTGACATTTCATTTCTCCAAATTGTTTGGGTTACTTTGCATTTTAATATCTAACTTTAAATAAATGCCACTTGCAAGAGTACTAAACATTTTGTTTACCTCATCAATAAGGGAACTAGATGAATCTAACCAAGATACTCACTTTATTTACTCATTCATTCCTTTTTTCATTCATTTATTCAAAATGTCTCTATTGAGCATTTTGTATGTGTCAAACACTATGGTTGGTACTGAAAATAATGACATAAATAACAATGCACCTACCCTCAAAGTATCTAAGAAAAGAGAAAGAGCAAGGTGAATAATGTCTTGCAAGTGCTTTGACAGAGTTAAGGCAATAGCTTTCTCAGAGAAAGTAACATATAAGCTAAGGATTAGAAAATATAAAAAAAGGAATCTCAAAATGTCTACAGTGATGAAAGGGCATAAATTTTGGAATCAGAAAGCCAGACTTCTAAGACAAACTCAGTATACCACAATTGCTGACCCTGCCCCTTCAAGTTCCTTGCCTATAAAGGCAACAGACAGATTGGTCAGGATGATTAGCACGGTATCAAGAGTCGCATTAGCTAGCCTCCATCTGTGAGCCACTGCCAATAAGAACTATATGTGTTCTAACCATAGTTGTTGCTGTACCATCCATCCAAATGACTGACAACATTTAAGGAATAAATCTGGGAGTAAATGTAGAACTCAAAACATATTCCAGAAGACTACTGTGCAGAATGTTGAAAGAGAGCCACAAACTTGACATATGTTCTTTAGAAACCAATATAAGGAGAGAATCATGATAGGCAGCATATTTTAGTACCTCTTATATATAAACAACTCGATGGTCATGAAGGGCCACACCTATCTCCCATCCTGAGGACTGAGAGCAATTGGAAACTGTTTCCTCATGGTCCAGTATGACAGTCCTGAGCCAGTTTGCCTTCAGGTCTATTCCTTAAAATTCTCCTCCTCTGCTCAACAAAGCCGAGGCTGAAGAGGTGCCAGGAGGACTAGACCTGAATGATGACACAGAGCTTTGAAAATCCTGGGAGAACACTATTAGCAAAGCAACAGCAAGTACCAAAGCTCAAAGTAGATATTTTTGGCCTGTTTTGAGAACTGGAAAAAAAAACTTGTTTCTGAATCAGTGACTGATACTTGCTAGTTTCTTAAACGGAAAAAGTACAGAAAAGTACAAAAAATATCACACTGGAACTTACACTGAAGTGGCAATAAATTCACTTAAAAAATGGAATATGAAACCATGAAAAATATAAATTCCCAGAAAACACTCTTAAGATTAATGGCAAACATATCCCTAGGTAAGTACTTTAGTCTACTTGCTAAATTGCTTGGTCACTTACAATGTTTCATCGATCATTCTAAATGCTTTAAATGTACTGATTCACTTAATGCTCACAACAGCCTTATGAGGTAAGTATGATTGTAATTATCATCATCGTCTTCATTTAGACCTGAAAAACTGAAACCTTGGTTTAAGTGACTTTGTTCAATACCATGCAGCTGGTAAGTATGGAGTGGAGGTTTGAACTCAGGTTACCTGGCTCAACACAGTAATTTCTTAAACACTATATAAGAGGGCTGTCCATAAAAATAATCCAGCCTTTGTCAATATAACAAGAATCGTTACATGGCTGGATACTTTCTGAATGGCCTTCATATATTGTGGTAAAAGATGCAAAGACTTCATTCAGACAAACCTGGGTTCAAATTCCATCTCTGTCACTAATCAGTCGTTGATCTAGCATAACAACATACAAAAAGAATACATGATTTTTAACACTGTAATTAACTACTACCCTAATGTCATTTTTCAGTCTTTTTTTCCAAGGTCATTAGGAAGGCAACTAACTTCATCCACACTTTCCTACTTTGTCACCTGCTGAAGCATCAGCATCTAGCATTGCCTTGGCCTAAATAGCTTAACTTTTTAGAACAATGTTAGAGATACATTCTTAAAGAAAAGAAGAGGTATGTTTCAAAAAATTTTTGAAGATGCTTTTTAAAATTCTGCTTGCTTCTGGAGTCACACAGGAGATTAATGTCTCTCCTAAATGGGCTTTATTGTTATTTTACTTTTTCAAAGCTGATGATAAATAGCCTGCATTATTCTTCCACCATTGATAGGAAAAAATTACCATAATATAATTTGTTCAAGTACAAGCGTTTGTAATTTAGAATACTGATAATCAAAACACAGAATGCAGATATTTTCCCCAGATTTTAACTTCTAAAAGGTTTTCAGATATATAAAAAAAAAAGAAATCAAAGATACAGAAAAGCATTTTCCTTAACTTGGTATAAATATGCTATCTCATAGTTTATTTAATTACTAATTAAGCATCATGCAATTAATCTAATGAAGTACCTTTTAATCTTATTCATTACATTGTTAAATATGTACCATGAAGGAATAGTCCCATATAATCTTCTAGTAGATAAACTAATACCTAAGTTTCACACTGAGAATATATTTATTGTTACAGAACTTGAATATTGAGAGACAGATAAGATTGAAAGAGGGGTAGATTCATTGATGTTTACTCTGGTATGTCTTGGATTATAAATATCACTTTCTTATGAGTTTTATGTCAGTTTTTAAATATTAACCAATGTGGCTTATATGCATTACTATAGCTTTTTAAAGTGCCTAACCTATTCCTGGTTAAAACTTTATTACCAGAACAATATGCCTTTTCATCCATTTAAATTATTTATCAAAGTAGATGAAATAAATGCACTTTATCCATTAAAAACAGAGACTAGTTTAATTTTGAGGTAAAAAGCAACCATTTCTTTAGATTCTGACAATGGAAGAAAAGGGCACAATATAAAATTGGCATACTATATAAAAGTAGAACACGAATAAGAAAACCCTAAGTACCTTGTATGAACCTAAAGGTGTATATTTTCCAGAGTCCTCTAGTTTATTGCTATCTTTAGTTTATCTATTACAAGGAAGCAAGAATTCACAGTTGAGGCAAATCATAAAATTTTACCTTCAATTTAGTGACAGGGCAGTAAAAAAGTTTCATGCTCATGAAAAATAAATAATTGTTTCATTTTTTTAAAAGAGAAATTAAATGGTTGGTTGTGATAAAATAAGAAATATATATTATTTGGTCTTTGTCCCAGGTTGCTGGCATGCAAGTCCTAAAGCCCCTGGAAATTTCCAGAAGGATGAGTGTCTTTTGTACGTTGATGAGATGACTGGTGTCTGGAGGCTCCTAGATGGATACTCATCAACAAAATATGGTTAGAGGATTAAAGCTTTAGCTTCACACCTGATCTTTTAAAAACAAAACAAAACAAAACAAAACAAAACAAAACAAAACAAATGGGGGTTGGGAGGCGAGGAGAAAGGAGGTGGCGGTGGCAGTTGGGAGATTGAATTAATCACCAATGACTAAAGATTTGATCAACTGTGCCTAAATAGTGAAACCTCCATTAAAAAAACAAAAACAAAAAACCCTGAACATCGTAGTTCAGAGAGCTTCTGCCTTCATAAACACATCAAGGCTGTGGGAGAGTGGTGTTCCTGAAAAGGGTTTGGAAGCTCATACCCCTTCCCATACCATACCCTACAGTTCCTGTGTTCTTTACAGTAAACCACAATAGTTATAGCAAGTAAAGCACTTTCATGAGTTCTGTGAGATGTTCCAACAAACTATCAAACCTGAGGAGCTGGTTGTAGAAACCTCCTGAATTTACAGCCTGTTGGTCAGAACTAATACAGATGGCAATGTGGGACTTGAGACTGGTATCTACCGTGGAGGCAATCTTGCGAGACTGTGCTCTTAATCTGTGGGATCTGTCCTTACTGTGGGTCATAAGTGTCAGAAATGCAGTGAATTACAGACCAACCAGTGGTGTCTAAAGAGTTGAAAAACTAGTTGTTAGACTGAACAAACAAAACAAACAAAAAAAACCTTTTACTTTTGGTGTCAGAAGTGCTGAGTGAAAGCAGTTTGGATAGGTTGATATCTTAAACACTAAAAGCGGTTGCAACTTATGATCACAGAGAAAACAAATTCAGCATTTAACTTCACATAGCATCTTTCATGATATCCTTACACTCATTAGTCATAGGGTATAGACACAATGAATACTGAATAGCAACACCTAACTCATGGAAGCCCTGGAATAGCTTGAATTTTTTAAGCATTTTTTAAAAGCAGTTTTATGTTCACATTAAAATAATGAGGAGTACAGAGAATTCCATATACCCCTGTACACACACTTGCATAGACTTCCCCATTATTAACATCCTAAACCAGTAGGGTACATTTATTACAATTGATAAAGCTATACTGACACATCTTAATCACCCAAATCCGTAGTTAACATTACAGTTCATTCTTGATATTTTACATTCTATGGGTTTGGAAAAATGTATTAATGACTTATCCATCATAATGATATCTATCATACAGAGTATTTTCACTGCCCTAAACATCCTCTGTAGTTATCTAACCCCTGGCATACACTGATCTTTTTATTGTCTTCATCAATTTGCTTTTCCTAAAATGTCATCTAGTTGGAATCATAAAAAAGAGTTTCTTTTATTTACTAATACGCATTTACAATTCTTCCATGTCTTTTCAATGGCTTGATATCTCTTGTTTATTTTTTTTATTTTTAGTTTTTTATTTCTGAATAAAAGTTCATTGTCTGGATTTACCATAGTTTATTAATCCAGTTACCTACTGAAGGACATCTTCGTTTCTTCCAAATTTTGACAATTGTGATTAAAAACCCACATGTAAGTTTTGGTGTGGACATAAGCATTCAACTCTTTTCTGTAACTACCAAAGATCACTGATTTGATTTCTCAAAGGCAAGGAATAAAGAAGAAACATTTACAGATTTTTGCACAACAGATTAAAAGGCTTTTTTATTCTTCACACACATTCTATATATGCCTGACTAATTAACACAAGACATACAAATGATTCAAATTGATGCATTAATAGTTAAAGGTACGGACTTGCATTTCTTTTCTTAAATGTTATTTTAGGCCTATATATTTTTTTAACTAAAAAGAAAAAAATAAACCTGAAAACAAAATCCCAGATAAGCTCCTAACTTATTTATGAAAAAGTAAAATTTCTTCTGAAGTTATAGAGATGAATTACTGAGTTTGCATATTCCATGGAATCTACTTCATGCAACCAATAGTCCTGATTAATATGATAACAATTTAATAAAGATAACCAATAATATTCTCTGAGGGCCTTGGCTCTGAATACAGTTTGCAAGAGAATCACAATTTCTGATGATTTCAGATTTAGCATAGAAAAAGAGAATCATCTTTAACTGTTCAGGTGTATTGTGAGGTGAGAATGTTTGAGATGTTCTGCGTTTGAAGACAAGTGCTGGAAAGGGATGGCAGATCCTGGGGCTCTCTAGCAATCCCAAAGCAGAGCTCCACAGGCTCTGGTCTCTCCTCCAGGGACTCTAGGACTTCACTGTGAAATGAAAAATAGGAGAAGATCTTGCGAAAAATGTAGAATCCCAAATCCCTCTGAGATTTACTAACTGAATCAGACGGGTAAGGATTAGAAATCTTGAATATGCAATTTTAGCAAATACCCCAGATAATTTTATGGGGAGGTCCATTTGTGGACACACATTGAAAACGAATATATCCAATCTTTCTCTCCAAAACTTCTTCCAAAGATTCAAAAACCATTACATGACCCACCATTGTTCCAGTATATAATACTTAATCTCTTCAGAATTCCCTATAATATATCCTAAAATACCTTTACAAATATATCTCATGGGGAAGCCGGGGTGGCTCCGTGGGTTAAGCGCTCACTTTGCAGCGCCAAGGACCGAGGATCAAATCCCGGCCCGGCCTGTGCGGAAACATATGCTGAACTGGGAGCTCCCCCAGTTCAGTTCTCTCTCTGTATCTCTCTCTCTCCCTTTCTCTCTTTCTCTCTCTTTCTCTCTCTCTCTCTCTCTCTCTCTCTCTCTCTCTCTCTGTCAAAAATAAATAAATAAATACAAATATATCTCACTATTCTGTGCACCAGTAATTTTCTCAAGTCATATGCACATTTCCCCTGTCTCCTGGGTTGTTTCTTTATTTTTCTTTTTGAATTGTTTCTATTTCCTTTTCTATTTCCCTCTATCAATATTTTCTTAAAGTTTTCCTAAACAGTCTAACAGTAGCCTCTTCTAATAACATAGCACTTCCTTTCTAAATATAGATTGACATTCATATATAATATTTTGTCTTACTTATGAAGCATATTGCTTGCATTATTATTTATTATTTCAGAGGATGTCAAAGTTCCCCAAATCAGTCTAAGGCTTATGGTCATATAATGTCTTTCTATAACTTGAATGACTTAAATATAAAAATAAAGCTCTTCTTCAAATAAATTTGATTAATAAAAAAATATTGTACTTTATATAAATCAAATACACTAATATACACACTCATATGTTGCACATGAGTAACAAAACTTATATTTTAAATAATAAAGTTAATGCATTTTATTATTTTCTAACTCATAATTAGACCAAAAAAAATCTCCTGCCTAATATTTCTTTATTTTCATTTTAATATGTAAGTTTCTTTAACATAGCAGGGAATTTCACAGTATTCAATTTTTACTGTAGAATTCCAATACCGTGATCTCAAGTGTGCAATTTCTACACTAATTGTTTCACTTCCAAGAATTCCACATTAGCACCCATGGAAGATAAATGATATATAGTTTATATTATTCTTTGAGAAAAGCAGTAATTATACTAAAATGTAATTAAAATTTGATAAGATTTTCTTTTCATTTTGATAAACTGAGTTTAACCATTATGATAGTAACTAGAAATGTAAAAATAATTTAGCCTCCTAGAACAGGGGTTTTTGATCTCTCACCTGAATTTAGAATCACTAAGATTTTCATAATATCCTCACTGGAAAACCACAATCTTCTATGGTCAGAATTCATTGATTCACATTGAAATATTTATCATTAATTTTATTTGTTTTTCTGATCAGTTCTTTTTTTATTAAATTTATTAGGGTAACATTGGTTAGTAAAATTATATAGGTTTCAAGTGAGCAATTCTATAATACATCATCTATATGTTGTATTTTGTGTTCACCATCCAAAGTCATTACTCCTCCACTCACAACATATTTGGCCCTCTGTTCCCTCTTCTACCACCCTCATCACCCCTGCCCTCTGGTTCACTAAACTATTTTCTATGTCTGTGAGTTTTTGTTTGTCTTGTTCATTTGTTGTTTTCAGATTTATATCTCAAATATGAATGAAGTCATATGGTACTTGACTTTTTCTAACTTACTTCACTTAGCTTGATCTCAAGATTCATCCATGTTGTCGCAAATGGCAGTATTTAATTTTTTCTTATGGCTGTACCACACCTTCTTTATCCAGTCATCTATCAAAGGATGCTTTGGTTGCTTCCATGTCTTGACTATGAATAATACAGCAATGAACATAGCGGTACATATATCTTTAAAGATAAATATTTTCAGATGTTTGGGGCAGATACCCACAAGAGGGATTGCTGGGTCATATGGTACCTCTATCCTTAATTTTTTGAGGAACCTTCATACTGTTTTCTATAGTGGCTACACCAATTTACATCTACACTAGCAGTGAATGAGGGTCCCTTTTTCACCACAACCTCTTCAAAACTTGTTTTACTTGTCTTGTTGATAATAGCCATTCTAATAGAGATGAGGTGATTATCTCACTTTGGTTTTGATTTGTAGTTCCCTAATAGCTAATGAGGTTGAGCATTTTTTTCACATATCTGTGGTTTTTTATATGTCTCCTTGAGAGAAGGGTCTACTCAGGTCCTCTGTCAATTTTTTGATTGGAACGTTTGGGTTTTTGTTATTGTTGAATTGTATGAGTTCTTTATATATTTTGGATATTAGTCCCTTATTGGAGATATTGTTTACAAATATCTTCTACCATTTGATTGGTTGCCTTTTTGTTTTTATTGATGGTATCTTTGGCTATGCAGAAGTTTTTTAGTTTAATTTAAAAATATAAATGATAAAATTTAACTTTTATTTTTGCTATCAAAATACTAACTTTATATCAATCTATGTTGTAATATATTTAGCCAAACAAGTTTCCTAGCTCCCTTTATAAAACTAAAGGTAAATAATAAAAATAGGCTTTAACTTTTTTATTTTTATTAAATTTTGGAGGGGTAATACTGGTTAGTAAAATTATATGGGATTCCAGGTTATAATTCTATATTACATCACCTATGTGTTACATTGTGTGTTCACCACCCAGAGTTAGTTCTCCTTCTATCACTATATATTTGATCCCCTTTACCTGCCTCTACACCTAAGTTTTAACTTTAGAAAAGACAAATCAGACTCGATATAAATCAATAGACAGTGACACTTTCCAATTGTCCAGTGAGTTAAGAATGGGCTTACAGTGTCTCTTGAAGGAGGACCTATGCATTTGAATGTAAAAACCATGTTGTTGTTCAATTTCATAGGCACTAGAATTTATCTGCAGAGTCTAATGGTACTATTGTAAGCAAAATCAAATAAGACTATATTCAATTAAATATATTATATATGATATTTGATTAACTTTCACATATGAATTTAATACTACATAATAAAAAGTATAAACACTACCCCAATCAAAACAGTTTATAATGCTTCAGATTTAACACTTCCTCTCACCTAATCAGTAGGTAAAATTTGAACACTCTTGAAATGTAGTGAAACTAACTATATTTCACTTTATAACTGTAATAATTTTTCTACTATGGTTTGAAGTTACAGTTATTTCTAAAGTGGTTACAATCAGAAATAATGCTTGTTTTAAAATAAAATGCTTTTTCAAAAATAATCTGTCCATTGAAAAAGCATTTTATTTTAAAACAAGCATTATTTCTGATTGTAACCACTTTAGAAATAACTGTAACTTCAAACCATAGTAGAAAAATTATTGTGTTTATTAGGACTAGTTACTATGAGAATAACTGTACTTAAATTATTGATTTGTACAAAGCACAGTTAAACTGTTACTAAAGGAAAGACAAGAAAATCTGGAGAAAAGATTTAGCCAAACAAATAATTAAACAAAAGAGACAAAGTAACGATGGGGTGTCACAAGGTCTAACAACCCAATGCATCCTGTGATACTTCTCTCTCCTTAACTATTTGTGGAGGCAAAAAAAAAACAACATACATAAATCCTCATGGAGTAAAAGCATAGCATATTCAGGAAACTCTAAAGCAAGCTTGTTCAACCCGCGGCCGGCAGGACACATTTGGCTCAGGATGACTTTGAATGCAGCCAAACACAAAGTTGTAAACTTTCTTAAAACATAAGATATTTTGCATTGGTTTTGTTTTGTTTTGTTTTTAGCTCATCAGCTATTGTTAGTATGGGTGTATTTTATATATGGCCCAAGAAAATGATTTTTCCAATGTGGCTCAGGGAAGCCAAAAGGTTGGACATTCCCGACGTAAAACATGGTGGTACATTTAAGACATGGGATGGACAGTGAGATGTGGTTAAAGATAGGATGGAAAAAAAGGGCCTTCCAAGGCCCTGCTGCTAAAGAGAATGGCACAATGATCTATGTATTCAAGACAAAATATAAATTCATTACGTCCTACTTGAAGTTAGTGAGTCTTAGGTATTCCAAGGTAAAGAAGGCAGATACTTTCTAGTTTACTTGTGTGTGTGTGTGTGTGTGTGTGTGTGTATGTGTGTGTGTGTAGAGGCTGGTTGGTTAATATGTTAACATATATTAGACAAGGAAACCAATGCACACATAAATGATCTCAAGTAATGATGAGTGCTTTGAAGGAAATGTGGTAATGCACTAGGGAGTGACCAGGCAGAAAGAGCAGGGTAGAAGGCAGGGCGGGGGTGAGTAAGTTTATGGAGATTTGATAGCTGGAAAGGGCTCTTTGAGAGAATTTAATTTGAGCTGAAATATTAATGGTGATGAAGAGACCAAAATGTATGGACCTAGAGTGTTCTAGGTAGAAGGAAATGTTAAGGTAGAGGGCAGACAATGGCAACCTAATGGCATGGAGGCTATAGTTATATGAATCATTCAGCTTCAATCAATAACTCAAGTGGGCACGACTCCATAGAAAGGTGATTTATTTCTGCTGTCTTTTTACAACAAAACATCACTGAATTAATCTAACTAGGGGGCTCCAGCCTACTTGACAGGCCCTCTTGTGGTAAGGGTAGGGAAATAATTAGCTCAGCACAAGTGAAAGCTCTGTGGACAGGATCCAGGAGCAGAGGCCTGAGGTGGGCTGGACTGCCCTATAAAGCTCTAGCACTACAGTCACTTGACATTATTAGAGTTCACAACTGGCATTGAAATGTTCATTGTTTCTGTAAGGGGAGCATCATCCAGGCTATGTCTCACTGTGGTTGCCTGCAGATTCTAATATTAAGCTGTCAATAATAAAACAAAACCCATATGTACTATAGAAAGCACAGTTGTGTTTGGACTGCTCAGCAATACTTCCCCTTTCTAATAGTATCCAGATCCCATAATGGAATTGTCTCTTCCCATCGGACCCAGGCTTTCTGTAGGGGTCCACCTATCCATAAGACAGGGGGCCGTTCCTGACCTGGGCTATTCCTGGGAGGCAGACACTAAAACTAATTGGTGTCCATCCAGTCTTAGCTACAATGTCCTGAACACAATGATCAGGCTGTATTTCGGGCCCCCATCCCCAAAGGATTAACGTGGTTACTTCCTGCTCCCAGTACTGCTGTTCCTGCCTCAATTCATTTTTGAGACCTCTCAGTAAATTCCTATTTATTTACATTAGCCAGAGTACCTAGTGTAGACAATGTACCTGAACAAAAGTGTATTGATTCAAAATGAACTAGATTCTCAGAGTTTTAATATTTAATGTTCCTGAACAAAGGAAAAAAAAAATCACCTAGATAGCTTTTTTAAATGGCACATTTGAAACCCTGGTGTGATATTCAAATTCAGTAGTTTGGGGTGAAACCCAAGAATGTGTGTGTCTAATAAGCTCCCTCAGAATTCTGAAGCAGATCACACACATTTTGATAAAAGTAAGCAAAATTATCTTCTAGTTTTCCCCTCTGCCATTGTCCTGTGGTAACTCTTCTCTCATGTTTGAGCTGACATCCTTTCAGAACGCCTAAGCACAGCCTTACTTCTGGCTAAGTTTGTTTCCCCACCTCTCTGTCAAGGAAGTTAATGGGATGATTCCATTTAAAAGGCCTCCTGCAGAGTAGCAGATTCCACAGGGAAAGAAACGTAAATAAGAAACAGTTAACTGTGCCAAAATGTTAATTTATACTATAATCTGCTTAATAATGTAATAAAATTAGACAGAACAATTAGCTGGAGGATATTTCCTTCTGCACAGAAAATTAGGACGTTTACATACTTTCTCAGTGTCTTGAAAAGAGCTTTGAAAATGGTACTAGAGGATGTGACTTTGAATGCTCACTCTGCCACTTACAAATTGTGTGGCTTTGAGCATCCATTAGCCAGGTTGCGCTGAGGTTTCCTGGCAGGCAAAAGGGATGACAGTACTTTCCCCTTATCCATTATGGATACATACAAAGACCCCAGGAGATGCCTGAAACTGTGGATAGTACCAAACATTTTATTTACCATGTTTTTTTCCCCATCCATCCATCCATCCATTTTCCTTTTTTAAAAAAAATTAAGATTTATTTTATTGTTTGAGAAAAGTTGAGAGAGAGAGAGAGAGACAAAAAGGGACAGAGAGAAAGGCGGGGGTGTGGGGGGGGTGACCGAGAGCAGTCTCCATATTTGTACATCATGAGTTTTCTGACATGGTTTCATTCCACACAGGTGGATGTGGGGCAGCACAGGGCAGAACTGAACTAGGGGACTCTCTCATAGGAGATGAGAACCTTCTCTGCCATCCCACACTTACCAGTTGCTCGCTGCAGTTCAGCATGTGGTTTACACCAGTCAAGGCCAGAATTCAATCCCAGGACCTCCCAGGCAAGTGTTCAGCCTATTGAGCCATCCCAGCAAAGCCTATATCATCACTTACAGGAAGCATGTTACAGATTTTCTTTGGCATAATCAAATTTCCAGCATCACTACTCTTGCATTTTGGGGCCAATATTAAAAATATATAGAAGGGTTATGCGAACACAAGCACTATGATACTGCATGGTAGGGCTGATAACCAAGAAAGCTACTAATCAATTATTAGGCATATAGTGTACACAGCATAAATACCCTGGGCAAAGGAGTCATTCACATCCTAGGCAGAACAAAGCAGGATGGTGTGAGATTTGATTATGCTAGTCGAATTGGTATGCGATTTAAAACTTATGAATTATTTATTTCTGGAATTTTCTATGTATTAGTTTCATATTGAGGATGACCATGGGTAACTGAAGCTAAAGAAAGAAAAAACATTGGTAAGGGGGAATATTGTAAGTTCATAGTTATTGTGATAATTGCACAAAGTAACAATCATTTTGTACACTATATAACACTTTATATTTTTTTATAATCTACAGCTCTATTCTAGTTCTGTATTCCTCTTTAGTGGATAACTGCAGCTATTTACATAATTCAAACAGTTTTTATTGTTAAATAATGATATATCAGTTAGCTGAAATAATAAGATTGTTTTATTTGTTATTAGAGTATCATGTCTACACTTGCAAAATAAAGTTTGTTTTAAAATATAGCTCCAATGAGCAAAATCTAAAGAATCCAAGTGAACTATATAGTCCTAATAAATACTTTGGTATTCTCATTGGTGGGTTTTTCTCACCTGTTAAATCACATGATGCAATTACATTTATTGTCTGTTTCATCTCACTAGAACAACTGTGCCCATATAGGTGTTCAATAAATATTTGCAGGTTAATAGTGCATCAACTTGATCTTGGGGAAATCACTTAACCCCTCTGAGACTCTCAGGTTATTCATCAGTAAAATGGTTCTAATAATACCAATGGAGAAGAATTATTTTAAGAGTTAATGTAAATATATAAAAGTACTTAGCATGGTCCTCAGCAATGAAAAGTTCAAAGGAAAGATTGACTCCTTTCCCCACCCTCGACTTCACCTTTGAATAAAATGCTATGAACTTTTGCTTCAAACATAATTTCAATCATGAGTTCTCTTTGCTATAAGCATAAATAACACACTGACAGAACAATATTAATCAATCTTCGTATCTGAATGCCCCAAAACGTCTTATGCGAGCACAATAAAGGAGTTTCATAGTGAAGTAAAAGAAGAATACAGTACAACTTTTCAAATTATAAATGTCAAATTTATGTAACGGCCCACATGGGACTGTTCCCAGCTTTTGTGATCAAGCAAATGAATACAATGCATGCCCTGATTTCTAGAAATGGGCATCCAGGGCTCAAGGGAGACAATAGGGTTATTGTGATGGGTATTCAATCTGATGTCTCCAGAGGAGTGATAAACAGAAAGGGTATCTGCAACAGGCCAGACATCAAAAGGGGAATTGAGAAGAGTGCAGAATAAATTGGCTCCACTCTTTCTCCTTCAGACTGACTGAGGTCAATTGATTTCCATCAATGATTATCTTCTGGTGCTAGCATTGAGAAGTGCAAGGTAAGATGGGAAAATAAAAAGAGATACCATGTATCTTATGGCCTTTGCATTGCTATATGATATTTGTTATAAAAATGCAGATGTATGAGAGCTTAATTTAATCAACCCCTTGCATGGCATTAAAAATTTTAACGAATGCTGAGAACTGTCATTTTATGTTGGCAGAACAGGTCTAGCTTTGTATAATTCCAGAACCCCATTCCCCAATGGGACAGATGTACCCCAGCCACCAAAATTTCAATAACAAAGTTGTTTTGGAAACACTTTGTACCATACCGTCCATTCAGAATATTATCCCAACAAAACATGAGGATGAGATTTTTAAAGTGGGTTGCTATCCTGTTCCCAAAGCTAGAGAAGCTCTTAGTCTCTGAACACACTGTGTGAAAACGGGATTGAGAGGTAGGATTCACTATAACTTCATTACAACTTCAGAGTCTATTTATGAGTAGAATATTTGAGGTGAGAATTTCCATTCTTAGTTTATACTAAGCAGTGCTCTCTCGCCCAATCAAAGCTTTTTTCCCCTATAAGGGGAGGAATAGGTGAACTATTCATGCCTCCACCAGATATCATTGAGCATCTAATAATTATAAAACACTGGACATACAGTAGTGAAAATACAAAAGGTAAAAATTCCTATTATCATAGAAAACATATTCTAGAGGAGAGATGGAATAAAAGCCTAAATAGAAACACATGATAAAAAAGAAAAACATGGAAAAAGTAAATAAAAAGTTTTTGGGACTTGTTTTATATGACAAGGTTTATATTTAGATAGGAAAGGCCTCATTGAGAAGCTGTAAAATGAGTTAGACCTAAAGTAGGCAATAGAAAAAAAAAATACGGACATTTGAGGGAAGATTATTTAAGGCAACAGGAATAGCAATTTTCAAAGGTTCTGAGGAGGGAATTACCTGGTCTAGTCAGAGCAAGTCAAGAACAGTATGACTGGGGTAGAGAGAGCAAGGAGTACCAAGAGATGACATGAGGGCTCCAAACCAAGTAAGGCCTTGTTGGTCATTAGGGCTTTGACTTTTGTTTTTATGTTAAATAAAGAGGCAATGGGGTGTTGTTGTTGTTGTTGTTTTTGAGCAGAAGGGAAACATGATCTGATTATATTTTAATGGGATCACTCTGCCTACTGTTTTGAGAACAGAATGGTCTGGGGTTGAAGAGGAAAAAAGACATACAGAAAGGCCAGTTTGGAGGCTACAGCAATAATCTAGGGTAGCTGTCCCTAACTTTTTTGGCACCAGGAACCAGTTTTATGGAAGACAATTTTTCCACATACTGGGGAACGGTTTGGGGATGATTTAAGTGCCAGATACAGCTTAATTGTCACTTACCACTCACTATAGGGTTTTGATGAGAGTCTGCAAGCAATTGATTTACTTTTTATTTATTTTTTAAATATATATTTTATTTATTTATTTATTTTGACAGAGGAGAGAGAGAGATACAGAGACAGAGAGAGAACTGAACTAGGGGAGCTCCCAGTTCAGCATATGGTTCCGCACGGGCCGGGGCCGGGATTCGATCCTCAGTCCCCGGCGCTGCAAAGTGAGCGCCTAACCCACTGAGCCATCCCGGCTTCCCCACAATAGATTTATTATGGTCTCTGTGCCATCAAACCTCTCTGCTAGTGTTTTGAAGCCATTCCCCAGCACTAGCTTCACTGCCTCAGCTCCACCTAAGGTCATTAGACGTTAGATTCTCATAAGAAACACACAACCCAGATTTCTCACATGCTCAGTTCACAACAGGGTTCGTGCTCCTGTGAGAATCTAATGTCTCTGCTGATCTGACAGGAGGTAGAGCTCAGGTGATAATGTGAGCATGGGTAGGGCTGTACATAGAGGAAGCTCCACTGGCTCACCTCCCGCTCATCTCCTGCTGTGAGGCTTAGTTCCTAACAGGATACAGCTGGTACTGGTCCGAGGCCCGGAGATTGGGGACCCCTGATCTATGTGATATGTGATGGTGGTTTGGACTATATGTGGTTAAAATGGAAATGATGACTCATGGTCAGAAGGTAGATATAAAGGGAAAGAAATCTTTAATGGAATATTCGATATGCAAAAAAGAGAAGATTCAAGAATGATTTCAAGGTTTTGAATGAAGCAACTTGGAAAATGGAATTAGGAAACTAACTGAAATCAGAAAAAAAGCAACTTCAGAGGAATATACCCCTTATATTAAATTTGAAATGCCTTTTAGATATCTATGATGATGAGAAGTAAGCAGTCAAAGCTTAGTGAGGGTGGGAAATCAATGTTACAACTAAATATAATTCTAAGATAGAGAAAAAGAAAAAAGTCCATTGATCCTAAGGCACTTAAAATTTTAGATATTTATGTTTTATATGTACAAAATATATTAATCTTGATATTTCCCCTCTGGACATTATTTAAACACCTGTTACTTAGTTACTTAATATATGTTTGCTAATTAAGAAACTAAAGGCAAATTATCCATATCATCTAAAGACGAAAGATATAACCTTTCAGGTGGAAATATTCATCAATTGATTCAGACCCTCACTCTATTTTGTTGTAGGTATTATTAGGTATAAATCACCCAAATTATAATCTACACACATATAGTTTTGAGTTCAATAAACAAATTTCATTGTATTTATATAAAGCACTGCAACGTCTATTGCTACTGTCATTATTATATCATTAAGATATGACTTCTTTATTTTCAGAGTTCCACTAATATAAAATATTGATTGTGGAGAACATCCTAAAAAGTAGTATTAAAAATGGAGAACTTTCTGTGAACCGAAGTAGTAAAACTTGCTTTTAATTGCATAATAAAAAAAAATAAAAATTAAGTCAGGAAATCCCTGGTTTCCATTTAAAGTGTTAAGAATATGAAACCTAGCATTTCTTCATTTACATACTTGCATGTTATCACATCACTATCAAATGTAATCATAGGATATGTGTGAAGTACAAAATGTGTTTCTTAATAAAATATTTTATTTCTCGTGAAATTCTATGAGTTTACATAACAAATCTCCCAAAAATGGGGTGGTTAATGGTGTAACCACAATTACTGTACATCTCTGACACAATGAGAGGCTAAGATGAGTTCCAACCACGAGTTTCAGACAACCATGACCTGGCCTAAGATTTAATTGGGAACTGCTTTCTCTGTGCCTTTGATGTTTACATTGAAATGGACTTTGAATAGGCACATTAAATGTTGTCCAGAGGATTAAAATCTAAAAAGGCTATGAATAAAAATACGCATGCATGCACACCACCAGAACACACATATCACTGGTATCATTAAAAGCCGAATTAAAGACCAATATTTTAATTTCTTAGTCCAGAGGTCTGAGAAAAAATAAGAATCTGCACTTTTAATGATGAGAATCGTGTAAATGACAGTTTGGACTGGAAAATATATTAGGGGGGTCTGGGCAGAAAAATGGCCTCAGAATACAGAGTTCTAAATAATAGGAAAGACAATATAACCTAAATTTGTTAGAATAAAACTTGGAAAGATGTTTAGTGTGTATGGAAATAGATTGTCATTGATGAGATGAGACCAAGAGGGTGACTATGTCACTATAGTGTGCAGGCAAACTGAATTAGCAACTGTAATAGAAGATGTAGTGTTCAGAATAAATTTATAAGGCCACAGACAGGAAAACAGAGAAGGGCGTACTAAAAATATCCAGAGAAGAAAACAAAATACTGGAAAACTAAGATGGCAACAGTGGCTCAGGACAACTGCCATATACAAAATTTGTAAGTGTAGAGTAAAAGAGGTTCCATCTCTAAAGTAAAGTAAATTTAGTCAAAAGTAAGGGAAAGTATAAGAATGGTCGATACAAACCACTGTTCCAGAAATTTAGAACAAATGTAGAGAATCAAGCTGATAGCCGCAAAAAGGCTCCTGGGAGACTTCCAGGGGTCTGGGGTTTTTCTGACTTTAATTTTCAGAATGGACAAATTCACTGATAATGTTCAGGCTCTTACTTGATTTTAGCTGTAAAATCAAGCCTCCGAGATCAATGAATAAGCAGTTTTAGTATCAATTCCGCAAAATGGCACAATATGTAATTTTTTAAAAGGGCTCCTCTATTAAAGTTGCCTGCTTTTATTCACTGGTAGATTTTATTTTCTCTTTGAAAGTGTAATATCTTATCACAGTTTTGACCTCCTCCGCTCCTGGCACACTCTCTCTCATACACACTTGTATACATGCTAGTACACATACCTGCGTACACACACACACACACACACACACACACACACACACAGAAAAAAACAAAATTAGAAAGGGTTGATGGTCACAGATTTGAATCTGTGGTCTTAAGAATTAGTAAATATAACTTCTTATTGAAAATAATATAGTGTTCTTCTCACTATACAGGACCATAGTTAAATTTGGCAACTTAGAAAATATTAAAAATTGATTGAAGTCAGGAAAGTACAAAATTAAACAACTATAAAGGTGCTTATTAGTCTTAATGGAAGGAAGATTTCTTAAATGGCTTCCTAAAATCGAAGGCAGGAAACCTGACATATTATTAACTTTCTCCAGAGAAAAATATAAGTTTAGGCATACATTGGAGATATGGTAGGTTTGAATTCAGATAACCATAACACAGAAAACAATACAATAAAGCAAGTCATAATCATTTACTGGTGGAAGGTCTTGCTTTCAATTTGTAAAAAACACAACTGTGAAGTGCAATAAAGCCAAGTGCAATATAGTGAGGTAGGCCTGTATTCCTTGCAATCTGTGGGCAAAAGAAAATGAACAGCTTGTCATCAGAATACCAACTGTACCTTAGGAGCATTTCAAATGCGTGTAGGTGGAGATCATAAGCTTTATATCAGTCCACTCAGGTGTGCGTCCAAGTTTTGCCCTCACTGGCTAAATCAATCTGAGTAATTTTTTGTCAGGCATAAAATGACAACAACATTATTTACTACTACTCAGTTTTATGAAAAGTAAATGATTAAACTAGATCGTGCATGAGAAAATTTTGATATGTTCTTACTAACAGAGATGCTCTGGGTGAATAGAGTGAATCTTTTCAAATGTCACGGGTACAGGTACTGAGTATCTATCTACCAACATCAATCTAGAAAAAAAAAAGAACAGCTCAAGTCTTTTTTTTATAGATAATTTCAATAAAAAGAAGTAAACTAATATTTAACTAGAATATGCATTTGTAGTTTTATTAAATTTTTAGAAATCAAAATGCTATTTTTAAAAATATCATGTAAAATATGCTCATGGGTTAAGATGCTCCCTATTTTCTATTAAACCAAATTAACAGCTCTTTGACCAAACTTAAAGTTTGACCAAACTTGTCTACTTCTTTCACCTGACCAAAATACTCCTTCTTCATGATGAGTCAGACACATGCACTGTAAACTTTTCCAACTGATTTCTACTCTTACATGCTTCTGCCCTTCTCTAGCAATACCTTCTCTTACCTTTATATTTATCTGATGATTCCCATAGTATTTTGTGGATTAAATGACTCACCACACCTTCATTCTGATGAAGGTAAAGCAGTAGGACAGCAAGGCAGATGAAGTTTGCCTTTCACTGAGCATTAAGGGTGATGCCAGAATTAGAGATTTGTTCATCGTTTCACTTAGACTGAGAGACAGAGAAATCAGCTGAAATCAGCAACTAACCAAAAGGTTTAGAATCAGATGTAGATAATAAAACCCAGGTAGAAGATGAAACTAAGGATCATGATCTGAAGTAGATGTGAAGTAGGTCCAGCTAGAAGTTAACAACCAGGATCAGGTGGGTATTTAGTAACAGGACCAAGTAAGAAGCCGTAGAGGATTTTTACGGTCCTGTCATTTGTAATTAGTAAAAACCTATAAATAATATCCAAGAAGCATATGAAATAGTAAAATCATTTGTCAGATAAGTATCAATTAAAAGACAATGAGGTGTCAACATATATCAACAAAATATCTAGAAACAAGAAGACTAACAATATCAACTTTGGGCAAAGATGTGAAGTAACTAGAAGTAACTGAGGGAGTATAAATTGGTCAACCATTTTGGAAAACAGTTCAGTAATATCTACTAAACCTAAACATATATCTCCCCTATGACCCAACATGTTTTCACTAAAAGACACATACATAAATGCTAACAGCAGCTTTATTCATAATGAGCAAAAATTAAAATAAATACAAATGGTTTTCACCAGAATTGGGATATATTATATAATGGAATGCTACTCAACACTAAGAATTACCAATCTCTATACAACATGAATAAATGTCAGAAATCTATGTTATGTGAAAGAAATGAGACAATACAGGGACACCATTTGATTATATTTATTTAAAGTTCAGAAAGACAAAACTAACTATGTTTGTAGAAGTCAGTACAGTATTTACCAGTTGAGGATACTATCTGGGAAAAGACATGAAGAAAACTTCAGGGTGGTATAAATGTTCTAACTTTCTGATATAAGTTGTATTTATATGAGTGGATATATTTGCAAAAATATATATATCAATCATACTTAATACTTGTGTATTTTATGTAAAATATGCCTTAATTAAAGAGTCCTTCTCTGTAGAACTACATTCTAAAGTATTTATAGATGAAATACTCTATCTTGTATTTGCTCCAAAATATCCAGTGTGTTGGGGTAGTTGAATAAGCATACCTGAAAGCAAAATTTGCCATTTTTTACTAACTTTTAATAAATACATGGAGTTCAGTGTATTATTCTTTCTGTTTTTATATATGCTCAAAATCTTTCACCAATCAGTGAAACACTATATAATAAAGACTGTATAACATAATATATATATTTTGAAATAAAAAGTGAATATATTCAGTATGTGCAGAAACTACTATAGAATTTTTGCAGTGAAGAAAAGTAGAATATGAGTTGTAACTGGACGAGAAGGTGAGATAAAAGGAATACAGTGTACATATTATACACTTAGGTTTTCTTTATTTAAAGATTTTATTGTTTTTGACAGAGAGAGACAGAAGGTGATAGGCCCAAAGCAGTCTCCATAGCTGTATGTCATCAGATTTCAACATGGTTTCTCATCAGTTTTCAACATGGTTTCATTTCACACAGGTGGGTGGGGTCTGTACAGGGTGGGGACTGAGCAGGGGGCCTCCCACATGGGAGGCTCACCCCTGCAAGCTGGGGGCTGAACCAGGGGCCTCACCCCAGCTGAGCCATGGGGTGGGGCTGGGACTTGATCCTTGGACCCCTGGGCTGCAAGGTGAGCACTTAACCTGCTGAGCCATCTTGGCTTCCCCTAGTTTTTTTTTCTTAATACCAAAGAAAAAAATTTGAAGAACAATAATTAGGGTAGCCATATAATGAAAATTTTAGGAAGATTGATTGTGTAGATACTGGACTGTAGGAAAAAAAATGACCAAGAAAACAAATTAAGAAATAACGTATATCTATAATATGGCAGTAGAAATACATTTGTGACAAAAAGAATTGATGTGAATATATGAAAGATATTGAATCTAGACAATATGGTGATTGACTGAAAGTTAAAAAGAAACAGGGGCACATTATTTAATCATTTATACATTTGATGCTTATAAATACCAGGAAATGTGATGTACCCCAAGGAGCAGCAGCAAATAAAAAAGATATAATCTCCACCTTACGAAGCATGAATACTACTATAGGTGTCAATAATAACCAAACTAACAAAAAATGAAAGAATAAATAAGTGCTATAGAAAAATAGGATTCTCCTATGGACAGTGAATGGGAAAGAAAATTAAATAGATTGGACAGAAAATGCCCCCCTTAAAACACATCATTTAAGCTGGCACACAAAGAATGAAGAGGCTGTTCTTGTGGAGTAAGAGATGGACAATACAGGGAATGAAAGAAAATAGGTTAATAGATGAAACAACAGAATTAAAGCCAGTAACTGGCTGAACGAGCACAGGAAGAATGTAATATAACATGGTAAGTGGTAGGACAGAGAATGCAGAGCCAAGAAAATGAGTTTAGATTTTATTCTGAATGTAAAAGAATAACAAGGAATCATTTTAAGAATGAACTTCGTAATAGTTTACTTGATATCTACCTCATTTCACATACAAACACACCAAAACAGAACAATAAATAATTCTAGGTAGACGGAATACCAAATTGTTCAAGGGAAAATTTTAAACATCTTATAAGAAAATATTGGAGAATATTTTTATTACTTTAAGTTGAAGAATTTCATTAATAAGATAAAGATAATAACTGATATAGGTTACAATAAATTTAACTTTACTGAATTTAAATTAAAATACAATAAATTTAAAAATACGTGAGTATTCATGAAAATATAGCATAATCTAAGTGACAAGACAAGCCACAGATTGGAAGAAAAGGAAAAATGCATATAACATGAAAGATTAGCATAAAAAACAAATTTTTCAAATTCCCTTTAAATCAATAATAAAAACACAAATCATATAATGAAAAAATTAGCAAAATATATAATCAAGAATTTCATAGAGGGAAAGCCGGGACGGCTCAGCGGGTTGAGCGCTCGCTTTGAGGCCATGAGGACCGAGGATCGAATCCCGGCTCCGGCCCAGGCAGGACCCAC
>PVKE010009769.1:9301-44088 GCA_004027555.1 Craseonycteris thonglongyai | reverse complement strand
ATCTATAGTCTCTGAAGAAAATATGGTGAATTTGAGGCCCTAAGGTTCTTTCTTAAAATACATCAAGAGAAGAAGCCTTTCCAAGGTTTAGGCATAATGTGGTAATTAGAGAAAGAATTAGTACTGAATAAAAATTATCTGGATAACCCTAACATAAAAATAAAATAATATAATAATCTTAAAAATGTGTATATATGTGTAAATCTACACACAAACACACAAAAATGCACATGAAAATCATTGATCTTCAGAGTACGTAACTGTATAATTAAATTCCATATATACATATAAAGAGAGAGGTAAACATATTGTGTGTGTGTGTGTGTGTGTAGGCTGTCCAGAAAAATCCAACACTGTCAATACAAAAAGAAGAGTTACATGGCTGGATATTTTCTGGACAACCTAAAAATAGATGATACAGACATAGATATACATATAGATAAATGATATACATATAGATAATTGAAATAAATATGACATATAGATACAGATGATATATAAACATATATAGATATATATAATTTTACAATGATCATTGTACTTTATTACATTATGATAAATATTTAACATTCAAAAGTAGCCAGGATTAAATTTTAAAAGCTATAACTATGGCCAAACTTGGAAGAGAAAATCATTAATGGAAAAAAATTTTTTTCAAAACAATTAGAAGAAATAGTACCCTGTAATGTTCTCATATTATATAATGTAAAACATAAACTCTCTTTTAGCTAAAAAAATGAGAGGAAAAGTAAAATCAATTTTACATATGCAAATTTTAATAGTTTTGTTATTCAGTGCATAATATTTTTGATGAGATAATAATTTCAACCATGGGCTTTGCCATCAGTCAAAGATTCATTTACACTTAAACCTACCTCCTAATTCACTTGCCATTTTTACACAAACTTCTTTTAGCCCACTAATTCAGTAAACATTCCAGTCCCATGTTTCATAACAATATCAATTAAAACTTTTTTTAAAATGTCCCTCCAATGTGGTATCATCATTAAGAAACAATGAAGGCAACAGAATTGTTCTTTGCTCAAATCAAATTAGATAAAGATGTGATAGAAACAGTTATCATGTCTTCAGTATTGTGAGGATACAAAAAGTTAATTAAATTTGCTATAAAAATTACAAGAAGAAACTAGTAATTTTAGGTACTCTGAACATGATTTTGGATCAGAAAGTAGACTCTATTGCAGGATTAAGTTCATTCCAGTTCCTGTTCTACCAGGTCATTCCTTATACTACCCAAGCCTTTGAATTTTTACTTGTTTGAAATTTAACAGTTTTCAAATTCCTCAAACTTATCTGAACTCAAATCATTGCCTGCTCTGACATCTGATACCCACACATAGGTCTCTTGATTTTTTCCTAAAACTACAGTCCTCCTAGTCATATCCTTTAAAATTTTTCACTAGCCTTGTCATTAAATGAATATAAAGTTACCGTAAGTTTCAAGAAAAATAAAATAACTTGAATGTTCTGTGAAATACTACTCAATGTTTGACCTACTGAAATAAAGAATTCTCTCATCTGGACATCAGTAAGATAATAAAATAGGAGGATCCATCCCTCCTACCCCCACAGAAAACTGATTTTCACAATGACCCATGAATAAGAATACCTTTATGGAAGCCGAGAGTATAGCTGAGAAGTTCCAGGACCCCAGTGGAACAAAAATGAGAAATTAGAAGCATTAAAAAAGATCAGAACAGTTTCATTTTACCCATGTCATCCCTCCCCCAAGGCAGCATAGCTCAGAGCCAAAAGAGACTTCCTTGGCCCATGATTTCTCCCATAGGAGAAAATGGGAGCAAAGTGAGCACTCAGTTTCCCCAGTCTTGTGAGATGCTTCCCAAGAAGCTCATTTTCATCTCTCCAAATCCAGAATATTGAGGGACTGAAAGAGCTGAGTAATTTGGAGACAGCTAAAAGCAAAGAAAAGGAAGCTCATAGCAATCAGCGCAGCATCTGAACAACCAGCAGCAGATCCTATTAACTAGATTACAGACTCTAACAAGATCCCTATCCACAAACCCTGTAGTACTTCCACCTGAAGAACCCACAACTAGCTGATGAGGGTCATCACTCTATGCATCACCTCCTCTTATAGCCAACATCCCATCCTCCCTTGCAGATGATTCATGCAAGCTCACACAAACAGCACACAATATCAGCATTCATCTGGATCTGCTATAATAGATTGATAGAGGGTACACAACACTAAACACTTCAGGCCATTGCCCTAGGGCAGGGATCTCCAAACTATGTCCCGCAGGGCGGATGCGGCCCTCGAGGCCCTCTCATCCGACCAGTGGAGACCTTTTTATCTGAATAAAATAATATTAAATAAATAATTAAAAACAACATCTATGTTTTGATTCTTTTTTATTTGGACCTCAAGTGTGTAGTCGGCCCCCAAACTGCTGTTTGATAGTTAATGTGGCCCATGAGCTGAAAAGTTTGGAGACCCCTGCCCTAGGGGAAAGTAAATAGGAGGCTCTCAGAACCCAGTCTGGGTTTGTGGTATCAAGAGGAGGCACATAGTTGAAGACTTCTCTCCCAGGGGGAACAAAAGAAATGGAGCAAGTGCATTAATAAAGTCTGAGAGAATCCAAGTATCTCTAGCTGGGCTGAATGACGCCAGTCAGTAAAGACTGGAGAAAGTGACTACTTCTTCAAATGTAAAGACAGCAATGCAAGGTTTCAAAGAACATGAAGAATCAAGGAAATATAATATCACCAAAGAAACAAAATAAACTCACTAGCCGTTCCCAAAGCAACAGAGATTTACCAATTACCTTGAAAAAGAATCAAAATAACCATCTTAAAGTAGCTTGTTGAGATAACAGAAAACACAGACAACAAAATCAGAAAAACAACTCATGTACAAAATAAACAATTTAACAAAGAAATAGAAATTATAAAAAACAAACAGAAATCCTGGAGCTGCAGGATACAATGACTGAATAGCAAATCCACTAAAGGAGTTCAATGAACAGCAAATCCACTGAAGGAATTCAGTAACAGAGTAGAGCATTCAGAAAAAAAGGATCAATGAACTCAAGGGCAGATCATTTGACATTATGCAGTCAGAGATACAAAAAGAAAAGCAATTTTAAAAAATAGAGAAGGCCTAAAGGAAGTATGAGGTGCCATTCAAAAAACCAATATACAGGGGATACCGGGATAGCTCAGTGGTTGAGTGTTTGCCTCGAAATGGTGAGGTCCAGGGTTTCATTCCCAGCCCTGGCCCTGTGCAAACCCATATGCTGAACTGCGGCACAACTGGTTAGCACTGGGATGGCACAGCAGTGAAGGTTTTTGCCTCCCACACAGGAGGCCCCAGTTCAGTTCACACTTCACCTGGCCCCACATCCACCTGTGTGGAATAAAACCATGTCATAATTAATGATGTACAACTATGGCGACTTCTCTGGGCCCTCCCCCTTCTCTCTCTCTCTCTCTCTCTCTCTCTCTCTCTCTCTCTCTCTCTCTCCCCCTCGCTATCTCTTTCACCTTCTCTCAAAAACAATAAAAATAAATATTTAAAATTTTTTTAAATACAAAACAATATATATATTGTTCACTTTGGTATCACATATACTAAAATTGGAACAAAAGATGAGCACAGTCCCTGCACAAGACTGACATGCAAATTTGTGAAGCAGTCCATATTAAAAAACCAAAAAACATACACAACAATATACAGTCATTCACTATAAAAAGACATTTGAGTCAACAACAGACCACATATACAATGTTGGTCTCATAAGATTATAATAGAGCTAAAAAATTTCTATTGCCTAGTGACATTGTGAGCGATTGTAACATATCACAATGTATTGTTCACACATTTGTATTGATTCTGGTGCAAGCAATCCTAAAAAATTCAACATCCTTCATGATAAAAACTCTCAACAGATTATGTATAGAAGGAATGTGTATCATCATAACAAAGGCCAAATATTACAAGCCCACATTAACATTCTACTCAACAGTGAAAAGGTGAAAGCTTTTCCTCTAAGATCAGAAATGAGACAAGGCCACTTGCCACTTTTATTCAATGTAATACTGAAAGTCCTAGCCAGAGCCATTGAACATGGAAAATAAATAAAAGGCATTTAAATTGGGAATGAAAAATTTAAATTGTCATTTTTTGCAGATGACATGATTCTTTATACAAAAAACTCTACATATAACACCAACAACAACAAAAAAACTGTTAGGACTAATAACAAATTCAGTAAACTTGCAGGATAAAAAAATCAACATATGAAAATCAATTGTGTTTCTGTATACTAACAAAAAACTATTTGAAAAAGAAATTAAGAAAATCTCATTTGCAATAGCACCAAAAGGAATAAAATACTAAGGAATAATTTAACCAAGTAGGTGACAGATCTGTATACTGACAATATAAAGCATTGATGAAAGAAACTGAAGAAATAAATAAAAGTATATCTCATGTTTATGGATTGGAACAATTAATATTGTTAAAATGTCCATACATGGGGAAGCCAGCCTGACTCAGGGGTTAAGCACTTGCTTTCCAGCCCCGAGGACTGAGGATCAAATCCCGGCCCCACCCCAGGCAGACCCATATGCTAACCTGGGGTGTGCCTCCCATGCTGGAGGCCCCCAGTTCAGTTCTCGCCCCCTGGTTCAGCCCCTGGCTCAACCAGTTCCCTCTCTGTGTGGTGCCTGCCCACCTGTGTGGAATGAAACCATACCGAAAACTAATGTACAACTATGGAGGCTGCTCTGGGCCCTCCTCTTTCTCTCTGTGTCTCCCTCTGTCTGTCAAAAACAATTAAAAAAAATTTTTTTTCTAAATGTCCACACAACCTAAAGTGATTTACCAATTCTATGCAATCCCAATCAAAACTCCAATGGCATTTTTCAGAAATAGAAAAAACAATCTTATAATTCCAAGAGTCAAAACAGTCTTGAGGAAGAAGGACAAAGCTGAAAGTATCACACTTCCTGATTTCAAACTATATTACAAAGCTGTAGTAATAAAAACAGGATAGTACTGGCACAAAATCAGCCATGTAGACCAATACAACAAAATAGAGAGCCCAGAAATAAACTCAATTGTATACAGTCAACTACCTTCAATAAGGATGATAAGAACACTCAGTGAGGAAAGCATAGTCTCTTCAATAAATGGTACTGAGAAAACTGGATAAGTGCATGCAAAAAAAATTAATTTAGATTCTTATCTTACACCATACCCCCACCCCCGCAAAAAAGAGAAAAAAAACAAATCAACTCAAAATAGTTTAACAACTTATACACATAAGACCTGAAACCGGAAAACTCCTAGAAGCAAATATAGGGGAGAAGCATCTTGACGTTGGTTTTGGCAATAATTTTTTGGATCTGGAACCAAAAGCACAGGCAACAAAAGCAAAATTAGACATGTGGAATTACATCAAACTAAAAAGCTTCCACACAGCAAAAGGAAAAACCAATAAGATGGAAAGGCAACCTACAAAATGGGAAAAAAATATTGACATACCTTATATCTTAATAAGGGGTTGATATCCAAACTGTATAAGAAACTCACACAACTTAATAGCAAAAATTTAACTCAAAAATGGGCAAAGGACTTAGTAGATATTTCTCAAAAGATGATATAAATGGCCATAATGGCCATTATTAATATATAAATATACACACATGCTATCAATATATATATATATAGTGGTGAGGATATGGAAAAAAGGAAATTTTGGAGGCACTGTTGATGGGAACATAAATTGGTACAATATGGAAAATAGTATAGTCTTCTCAAAAAATAAAAATAGAACTACCATATGATCAAGCAAACTCCAATGGCATTTTTCAGAAATAGAAAAAACAATCTTATAATTCCAAGAGTCAAAACAGTCTTGAGGAAGAAGGACAAAGCTGAAAGTATCACACTTCCTGAAAATTTAGGATTTTTTTTTTTCTGTTTCTCAAGGTCACAGCAAAAGGAAAAACCAATAAGATGGAAAGGCAACCTACAAAATGGGAAAAAAATATTGACATACCTTATATCTAATAAGGGGTTGATATCCAAACTGTATAAGAAACAGAAAAAAAAATCCTAAATTTTCAGAAGGCTGAGATCATGGCTCTATGTATATTTGAAAAATGAATGATATGAGGTGAATCTATATCAAATAAATTGGTAAGATTGCCATAATATATTGTGTAATAAAAAAACAAAAGTTGCAGAATGATATGTACAGTAACATCATATGTATTTAAAAACGAGCGTACAACAATATCTTAGATTTTGTCTGAGTATATATAAGTATATAAGATGCTGGGAAAAGAACTAAAGGAAATAATGAATGTAATAGCAATCGTTATATCTGAAAAGAATCCATATTAGGGTGGTGGTCAACATTTAACTTTTTTTAAGATTTATTTTGTGGTTTTTGACAGAGACAGAGACAGAGAGAAAGGGGAGGCCCCAGAGCAGTCTCCATAGTTGTACATCATCAGTTTTTGACATGGTTTTGTTCCACACAGGTGGGCAGGGGTCTCTTGGGAGGGAACTGAACTGGGGGCCTCCAACATGGGAACCATAACCCAGGTCAGCATATGGGTCCGCACGGGCCAGGGCTGGGATTCAATCCTCCGTCCCCTGGGCTGCAAAGCGAGCACTTAACCCACTGAGCCATCCCGGCCTCCCCTTAATTTTTTTATTATAGCCAAAATATGTATTAGTTATGAAACTGCAAATTAAAAATTCAGCTTCTTAAATGTTTTAAAAAGAGCATGACAATTAGGAATCAAATACTTATTATTCCCTTTGATTCTAAATTAATTAATTATTTTGGATATAATTTACCATTATTTACCATAAAAATATGTTTTCATATTAATTAGTTTGAAGGATTTTAATTATGCCATGTTGGGTTTCACCATTATAAATATATTTAATTAATATATATATATATATAGATATATATTTATATTATGTAGATATATATAATTTTTTTATTTTTTTTAACAAAGACATATGACTTCAAAGTACCATAACTGTCTTTTTCAGGGGAGCTTGGGAATCAGAAAACCTGAGTGTGAACCGTGGCACAGAACTCACATAGAGAAAATGATTTAAACTATGAAAGTCTTTATCCCTTGTGAAATGGGGAAAACAAAACCAACGCCTATCATATAGAATTTTATTCAATGTAGTTTATAACATATTTTAACACCAGGTGGGGTAGACTTTACCTCATAGTTTCCTTGCTAATACTACTATTAACTTTATACGCACTACCATCTATTACTGATGAACAGATTACCATGAAGGAAGCTACACTTCCTACAACAGAATACTCTATTTACCACACAGATGTCTATCAGATAGGCATTCATCACACAAATATTTATTAACCATCTAATGTACTTCAGATTCTGAGCAAGGATTTGGCCATGCCTAACCAGGACATGCAGAAAGTTATAAAAATTTTGAAACAAGCTAAAGCAGAAAATCAATGTGGTTGGGAAAAGTTTTCTCTATTTTAATAAACATGATGTAATAAATTCTATTCATCATTCACACACTCTATATTCTATGATGACAGTGAACCAATTTACATTCAAAACACTAAAAATCTCACACCTATTCTCTAAACTGAAATTGCCTATCAAAAGAGATATAGCTATGATTATAATCAAGTACCAACATTCTTCACAAAAACACATGCTATGCCTCAAGTTTGGAGCAGCAAAAATAATAACCACATAGTGTAAGTGAGTTTCTCAAGCAACTACAATATCAATTTTCAGAGTGAGAAATAAAAATGGGACAAAATTTCTTGTTATGATTACCAGAAGAAAACGCTACTAAGAGAACTTATAGGCTCTCTCTTTTGTCTAGTATATCCCTTATTATAACGCATTTTCACTTAATCTAAGGAATGGAAGCTTTAGGTATAAAAATGTAAAAGAAGGCAAAATGTGAGCAATAATTATAAATTAGCACGATGATCAACACATAATAATACCACTTTGGTAAATTATTGTAATTTACACACATAACATTTACCGGTACTACATATTCAGCTATATTGTCAAAATGTACATAACTCACATTCTTTTGTGTATAAATTAACATATCAGATAAATAGAAAATATTTTAGAAACACATTTGACATGCTTATAAAATAAATCAGATATGCACAGGTTACCTTAAATATTTCTATCTAACTAATGGGTATACTCACAGACCACTTAAATAGTCCACTGAGCACTGTAATAGTGGTTTCTCCAAAATGACAATAAAAATTTCGATCATCTAAATCATTTCACCTGAGGTAGTAACCTCTACTAGGCATATTTCTGTCAGAGTTCAGTTTCAGCAAGTTGATCTATGAATTGCACCACATCTTGAATTGTTTGCTTCCATTTTTATCTAGTTATGTAAAAAACAAAATAAACTTTCAAGAATTCTTCTATTTTCCAAACCTCTTTTTAAAAGAACTATAACATAAATACTTCCACGGAGATGTTGATTTTGTCATAATATTAAATAGAATGTTGAATGAATCTTAGTATATATCTTCTTACCAGAATATTGCTGAGACAATACATTTTAATGAAGGAGCAAGTTAACTCTTTGTTATCAATTACCTATTTGAATATATATGTTTATGCGTTTGCTTTATCTATGCTCATGATCTATTTTTTAACCATGTGTTAAAAAAATCCTAAAACTATGAAAGCAATAATTTATTCTGTCTATAACAAACTGAGAAAATAATTAGTTTAGTACACAATACAGAGTATTATCACAAAAATATAGTATACTTGCCAATATTTTTATTTTCTCTAATGTCATGTGTGTCCTACCTTCTAAGTCCATGAGGTTTAATAATTGCAAACCTAACTGAATACAAATATGGAAAATTTAAACAAGTGTTTGAATAGTTCCTGCTTTTTTCAAGGTCGTGTCAGTGCATATGCTTCGGGAGTCCTCCCAGAAAACAACTCATTGACAAAGAGGAGAGGAGGTACAAATGGGACGATTGGAAAAAATAAGTAAACCTATCTGTGCTCTATTCCTATTTGACTGTACCTTCACTTCTGTTATAATTATGTCCTTTGGGAGAAATAGCAGGTTAAGTAAAAGCCCTGGATTCATAGGTGAATTGTAATACAGTAGAGTATAGGGGGAAAAAAGACACAGTTATTCCTAATAACTGTAAAACTCTCAAAGTCATGTCTGCCCTAGAATCCCTTGAAAAATGATGAGTGAAAACATTGCTAGGTGGTAACAATTTCTTAATAACAGCATTCTTCAGACACTCTTGGTATGTGAGGGGGGTTAAGGAGGAGACAGAGGAAAAGAGAGGGAGGAAGGAGAAAGAATAACAGGAAGTGAGAAGAAAAAAAGTGAAGAAAAAAATAAAGGAGAAGCAGCAGTTTGCTAAATAAAAGCCCTTGTGTTGTGCATGGTGGTAACAAGGAAACCAATATTATGCTGTGTTTAATAATTCAGCAGAACTCTTAGGTGATAAGGGAATAATTACAAAAAAGTACTTGATAATTCAGCCAAAAAATCCAACCTTTATTATCATAGAAGATTTTTAAATGCTACTGGTGTTTATGTTTTTATAATCTGCATATCCCTTTCTAAAAGTTATAATATTCTCAAAGCTTTGGTAAATGGGATGCAGAACAACACTAAGAATAAAAGTAATGTTCAAAGAATGCATCTACATAACCAGACAATGTTTCAATGAAATTTTGATCTTATGCAGTGTAATATACTAATAAACTATAGACTTAAAATTTATCAACTCATAATGCCATAAAGGAAAATTCCATCACTTGACTCCATTTCAGACTTTTCTAATCAGGATGCCATAAAACACCAATTTACCGTTATGACTGCCAAGCAAAACTGTAGTAAGGACTCTGTCCCTTTTCCTTGCATGCAAAAGAAAAAGAAATTGGATATGAATGCCAAAATCAGTGCATGGACGAAGTACCTCCTCCAGAAAGAAACTAAGGGTACATACATATCAGGATAGCTAAGAGATCAGGTGCCAGTAAAATCTAATTTAAGTAATAATGAACAGGATTATTATCCATAGTCTGCTATTTCCATATTTAAAGATCTGGTGGGAAAAACGTATGTGGACATTTCAAAATATTGTTAGGAATTTCAGGAATCAACAGAACATGACAACTCATTCTGTTGATGCAGAGGAGAGCATCCAATATCCCAATTTAATGGGACTTTTGAAGTAAGGCTAGGCAATTTGCTGCTTCCCTGAGAAAGCACAGAATTCCTTCAGAAGCAGGATCCTTGGTCGGTCCAGTGCCTGCATCACCACTGAAGACATTTTCAAAACAGGTGGTTCTTACGAGGCTCTTTGGTAAGTTGTTGTCTGTTTGCTAGAGGTAAGGTGATCTTCATCTCCAAATGCATCCATATGAGGAACAGTGAATAAGGGTCTGCAGCCTGTCAAAACTCTCATGCCTTCCCCAGATTCAGGTACTACTGCTGTTTTCATGATCCCAAAGATGCCCACAGATCTTGTACCAGGTAGATAATAGTGCTCACTCTATCGTCCTTTCCTTATTAATCTCTCCAAGTCCAAAAGAAGGTCATGTATGCACTTTTTATTTATCTTTTCAATGAAAACCATAATATAAACATCATTCACATTACACCTCATTACAAATAACTTAAGCCCTATATTTAACTTAAGAATATACAGACTTAGGAATTCTTTAATATTAGAAAATATCAAATAAAACAGTCTGTTCTCATTGCCTTCAACATAATGTGTCTTGATATGATGTGTCTCATCTATTCTCCATCAGGAGTTCAACTGACCTCAACTGATGCTCTCTCAGCCTCTGGGTCACTCACCCAATGGCTTCATCTATTTATTGCACTTCCTCATCCATCACCAGAAGTCCAACTGTTCCTACGACTTTCCTCTTTCTTGGAAAGGCTGACCTCATATACTAGTCCAACAGTCACATGATTAAGATAATAATGTAAAAAGAAAAATATGGTCAGACTCATTGTAAGCATTAAAGAAGCCACTCTGCCCATTAGAGACAGCATGGTTTCCATTAGAAACAAGATTAATCTACCTCCCACAAAGAAACTACCCTTCTACAAAACTCATGGTCACTGACAGGCAGCTTAAATATCACCCCTGGCAGCTGCACACAGACCCATGCCTCCACAGTATGGATCTGCTCAGACTGCTTTTCCATCTGCAGGACATAACATATGCCATTTGATTGACTTACAATACGCTTGGAAAAGAGTCAGAGAGAGTGTTGGCAGACACCTCATGTCTATTCATTACTTTTCATTTTCTCCCTTTGCTCTGGGGCTTTTGGCCTTTGATCTTTGGGATCCTGCCTGCTATATTATTTGTTTAACTTCAACTGGTCGTTTGTGACTAGCAAAGCTGGGATTGTGTGAACATATAACTTGCACTTAGTCCAAACTGCTTAGATGTCAGCAATCAACATAAATTAGCAAGTTTCACTTTAAAAAAAAGAAAAAAAAAGATTTTATTGTTTTGACAGAGAGAGACAGAGACATAAAGAGACAGAGAGAATGGGAAGGACCCACAGCAGTCTCCACAGTTGTATGTCATCCATTCTCAACATGGTTTCATTCCACACAGGTGGGTGGGGGGCCATGCAGTGCAGGAACTGGGCTGGGGACCTCACGCATGGGAGGCACAGCCCCGCAAGCTGGGGACAGAACCAGGGGTCTCCCCCATGGAAAGCTAGCCCCTGCAAAAACCAAACCAGGAGCCTCCCACATGGGAAGCTCACCCTGGTGAAACGGAACTGGGGGCCTCCCACATGGGAAACACACCCCAGTTCAGCATATGGATCCACTGGGGCTAGGATTTGATCCTCAGACCCCGGGGCTACAAGGCAAGTGCTTAACCCACTGAGCCATCTCAGCATCCCCATCAGGTTTCACTTTAATTACAATTCTATCTTGGAGTTTATATGTTAAAAGTGAGCTGGGATCAGGTGATGGGAACTAAGTAGAACGCAAAACAATCTGAAAGTAGCCAAAGGACTTAGACAGGAGCAGTTACATCATGTGGGGCCTCAACACAAAATGGAAATGCAAGACTTCTTGTTCAAAATGTATTCAGAATTTCAAGACAGCTAATTCAGATCATGAAAGCAAAGATGAGAACTTTCCAACCACGGGGTTCTATGCACAGGTTATATACCCATAAAGACTGCCCCAGACTGGTAGAAGAAAACATGACACATTTTTGCCCTTTATTTTAACCATTGAGCATATATTTCTTATAAAAACCATTACCTTGGCAATATTTACTTCACAGTCAATAGTATCTTCACCAAAAATTTTCTATTGAGAATTTTAAAAACTTTTTTTTTTCTCTCTTTATAGCTATTCTCAGAAAACAAGCTTTGGAATTTTACTGATAGCATAAAGTTTAATGAGGGTTCAAAATATAATTACCTGTCACCTCTCTTGTCTTTCTACATCTACTGTAAATATTAAAATGTGAAAATAAAGTTTGTAAATGATAGATCCAAGGCTGGATTTAGGCAACCTTATATCTTCAACTCAGCAGTGAACACTTGCCACTAACAAAAGCTATTGGTGCCATACTCTAGGAATAGCAAAGCCTCTGAAAGTGTTCTCCATAATAACCAACGTCCTTAGGAACAAAGCATTGCACTCTACTATGACTCACACCCCTAACCAAATTTTATCAAACTGTGTCCTAAAAATAAAAACCTCTATAATTTTCCACCCTCTATATTTTGATTAGAATGAAAATAAATTCCTCTAAATTAAAGATGTGATTCACAGGACCAAACACCAATAAAACCATAATTTACTAAAATAATTAAATGTAAGAAATAGATTAATAACTCTTACAGGTTACTTCACTTTGCTGGATTTCAGTTTATTCTCAGGACATTTCCCAAATTGGCATCAATCTATTTTGGACAGTGCTTCATGCAACAGATAGGCCATACTAAATAGTTTAGTGCATGTGGCAGAAACTAAGTGACATAATTGATAACTTTACATAGTACATATAACCTTCCAATGGTTGGAAACCACAGGTGCAAGGGGCAGGGCTAGGGAGACCTTGCAGGCCTAAGGGAGGGGGCTCCGAAAGGCTGTGGGTCTGGAAGGGGCCTCCAGGTGAGGAGTAGGCAGAAGACTTCTCCAGACAGGTTATGTCACTGCCAGAAGCTAGTCTAAAGCTCTCTGTGACCCAGAGACTACAAGAGAAACAGTCTGATGGCTAGCATCAGACCAGACAGCAGTAGTGCCGATTCTCTGGAGCGCCACAGCTGCAACTGCGCCAACCAGAACTGTGACTGAGTTGTCTTTGATGTCTTGAATGTGACTCCAGAGGAGTTTGCTCCAGTTACATCACAAAAGAAGAGACATTCGATGCATCCTGAGGAAATAACACAACAACACTTCTAGTCCTGCCAAGGATGGAATCTATATCTGATCAAGTCTCTGGTTCTAACTGCCAACTTGCAAGACATACCAAAGAGAGCAGAATGTGTTCCCCTGTGTCATGAATGTGAGTAACTGCATAATTCAAATGGCCTGGATTCTTCAACAAGGAAAATCAAGAAATGGAATACTTGTAGATTAAAAGAAATTGTTTTAAAAGGCTTTGTGATGATCCAATTATTCACAATATTTACAGCTATAAGAAGAGGAAATCTGCCTGAGGGAAGAGGAGGAGGGGGGAAGGAGAGTGGGAGAGGAAGTGGGAGAGGACACCAGCATTATGGACACACTCAACGGTTTGGTGGTTACCTGGAGAGGGGGGAGGAGAGGAAAGGGTGAGTAGTGGGGGGAGGTGGTAGTGGACACCAGATATATGGTGGTGGAGGGGGAGCTGATTCTGGGAGGTGGACACATGGTGCGATGCAAGGGTGATGTGATGTGGCCTTATACATCTGGAAACTATCTAATTGTTACCAACCAATGTCACTCCATTAAATTTAACAATAAAAAAATAAAGAAATAAAATAAAATAAATCTTTAAAAAAAAATTCCCTCCAAAAAAAAGAAGAGGGAATCATAGACATCTCTACTTAAAGTTAGTGGCTAAAGAAACTTTTAGACTTGGAATGTTAACTAATATTTTCCTAAGGCATAGTTATGGAAATAGTAATTTATTTCACTTCACAAACCATATATGTTTGTGTTTGTATAATTTTTCCACATAAAACTCAATATATATAGAGAGAGAGAGGGTTTAAACACATGCACACACACACATACACATATATATTTAAATGCTTAGAAGCTTATAATATTTTTTTTTTTGGCTGTCTCCCTTGCTTTATACCATAGCTTCTTTCTCCCAACTCAGTTCATCCTCCTACTGAGTATACAATGCTACCACTCTTCCAAGCACAGGTCAATTTCATGCCTGAGCCTTCATGGGCTACTTCCGCTTTCTCACCCTTTATAGTCATTACCACTGTCAATTCTTTCCTCTTTATATCTTTCTCTTTTCTTCCCATTTCAAATGCTGTGACTGTAGTCCTTATTACCTCTTCCTGGAAATATTACAAAAATCTCTTGATTCTTCTTGCCTCCATCCATCTAACCTCATAAAATAATAATCTGTACATTGTGACTAATTAATATTCCCACATCTATTTGATTTTCTCCCTCCCCTAATCAAGTATTTTTCATGTGACCAATATCTTAGCCTGACATTCAATATGGTTCCTCCAAATTTGGTTTTCAAGGCAGATCATCTACCACTCTCCTGTTGCAAACACTACAGTGTTTAGCAACATGGTCTGAAAATTTCAATTTCATTAATGCAGAAAAGAAACAATATTAGCCCTCTATTTAAAAGAAGAAAATATAAACTTAGAAATATAATTTCCTAAAAAGGTAACAAACTTTTATTAAAAGAAAATTTTAAGGCACATCTCTTAGAACTAAAAGTACCTTTTCCTCTAGATAAGGACTAGGAAATGTTTTAATTACAACTAATATGAAGTCTAAGTTTATAAAATCTTGAACTAAATAAAGTACATTGATTTATTAATTAATCAAAATGGCATGATAGTCCCAAGTTTGACAAACCTTAATACCTTCTGCTATTCACCTTTAAGCATATACTTCAGTTTAGAGTTTTTCTGCTAGTCCACTTAAAAAGATAAAGACTGTTATTAAAGAGTCCCCATATACCCACCCAAATTGCAAATCTTGATGTTTGTTCAGGCATTGAGATTTATAAAATCCCTTTAGATCACTAAGAAGTCATTAACTTCTATATCACAATTCTCCCCATACTTCAAGACCCAGCTGTTTCCTTTCCATAAAGCCTTCCCTGACTGCTCCTTTGTAGCTTATAAGAGTCTTGAGAACAGAGCCTGGAATAGCTCTGATTCAACAAACATTTATAGAATGGGTACTATGCTAGGAATTTATCCCTCAGTGACACACACACTTGTATATATAGAGACCACCTCTGGAATAATACACAAAGAATAAATTTAAAATGCTTGTTCCTGAGAGAAAAGTAAAGGTAAATACAAATCTAAAAAAAAAAAGAAAAGAAAAAAAATTCTCTGGTGCAAAAAGAGAAAGAGACTGCCCCCCTACCATTTTCTTTCATCATTTACTTTAGAAAACTTGTCAGAATGTTTTCTCTGTCCCTTTGAAATGTATTTTTAAATGGTCATATTAGCCCATGAAATATCATGATCATCTAACAGTGGGTCTAATAACTGAGAAGTAGTGATGAGCATAAATAGTACTTTGCATACCTGTAATGTGATACGAAAATAACTGCAATTTCTGACAAAATCTTGGGCATTGCCAGCAGTACTGTGGTGTGTTACCTATATTAATAATTAAACAAAAATGCTAAATTTTGATAGAATTTTGAAATTAAGAATAATATAGTCCCACCCAAGTCCACAGGACACCCTGGACCCTGCTCCACTAAGAAAAACCACTTTCTTAGTCTGAAGGAGAACCTACATGTCCTTCCTCCCCTTCCTCCAGTATTAACAACTTGGCCTAGCACTCCTATAAGGACCTACAATTATTGCATGGAAATTTCACGAATATTGTAAAATACACTGCAGCTATTAATACTGTACAATATTGATGAATGGTTCTCAACATTTGGTTTGCATAAGAATCGCCTGGAAAGTGTGTTTCTTGAAAACAGATTCATGATCCCTTCATTAAAGCATATCTAAATGAATAGCAATCTTCACTTTTACTCACACCCAAAGTGATTATTAGTCAAGAGGCTAATCAGCAAGCATTTGAGATAACACCAACAGAATTAAAGAGAGGCTTCAAGTTAAACAAACAAGAACTAACTCTTAAGTAAATATAATTAGTATAATTAACATTCTCAGTGGGATTTAAACATATACTCTAGGTAGGTTGGTACGTAGGTACAGGTAGATAGATAGACAGAGAGACATACATACATACATACATAGATATATAGCCACAATTAAACCACGGTGTTCTTGGAAATTAAAAACTGTTCTGCAAAAATAAAAACTACACAACTGAAGACTTGAAGAGCAGGATAAAGAAACCTAACAACAAATTCAGTGACACACGTAACAACAAATTCTGTGACAAGGAAACAATGTCAAAGAATTCTCTCAGAATTGAAAATGGCAAGAAAATATAAGTATGAGAAAAAAATTAAAAAACAGGAGTCTCATCCACAAAGGCTAGCATGCATTGTAATAGAAATTTTAGAATAGAAAGAGAATAATAAGAGGAAAAAATGTGTCTGTCTAAAAAAAGGGTCTGAAAAATATATACCAAATCCTTAATAGCAGTTATCTCTAGCAATAAGAATGAAATTGAGGTGGAGTAAAAAGGAACATTAGGGTTCCTTTACATAGTTATATAATTATATAATTATTCTTTAAGAATTCATGTATTCCTTATGAAATTGATTAATTTAATCATAAATGAATAAAATTGGTGCTAAAAATACACCAAGAGAATGCTAATAGAAATGCAGAGCATAGCAATATTAATGCCAGACGAATAGAAGACAGCATTAAAGAGGATTAATAGAAAAATTTTATAATAATAAAAGGTACAATTCATCAAAAAATCATAAAAGTCAAGAATATTTCTAGGGAAAGCTGGGATGGCCCAGCGGGTTAAGTGCTCGCTTTGCAGCCCTGGGGACCAAGGATCGAATCCCGGCCCCCGCCCATGCGGACCCATATGCTGAACTGGAGTGTGTCCCCAGTTCAGTTCTTGCCGGGGCCTATGTGGGAGATTCCCGGCCCAGTTCCTGCCCTGCACAGCCCTGTGCCCACCTGTAGAGTGAAACTATATGGAAAACTAATGCTGTCAACTATGGAGACTACTCTGGGCCCTCCCCCTTCTCTCTGTCTCTTTCTGTCAAAAAAAAAAGAATATTTCTGAATCTAATAATAATCATTTCTAAATGAATGGAACAAAATACCACTAGAATTATAAGGAGAAAAGGATATTTTGCTATAATATAGAAAACAAGTTGCCCTCTTTCAAATAAGTGAGGAAGAAAACAATATGAACACAGATAACTTACTTATTAAAATTAAGAAGCTCAAGATAACAGATCTTTTAGAACTGCCTACTGAAGAGAAAATACACATTTTTTTTTAATATATGAGGGCTGTCTGGAAAGTATCCAGCCATGTAATATGGAAAACATGCATTACATAAACCACAAAAGAAATTTCTACAAGTTTCAAAATAACTTCAAAAACAGTTATAAAGTAAAACTGACAGTTTCTGACCAAACTAACACTTTTTAAATCACATAAAATAAAAGTACTGCCTCTCAATCTTAGGGAAGGGGAAGCTGGGATGGCTCAGTGGGTTAAATGCTCACTTTGCAGCCCCGGGGACCAAGGATCAAATCCCAGCCCCAGCCCATGCAGATCCATAGGCTGAATTGGGGTGTACTTCCCATGTGTGAGGCCCCCAGTTTGCCCCCTGGCTCAAGAGGGTGAGCAGGCCCAGTTTCTGCCCTGCATAGACTCCGCCCACCTGTGTGGAATGAAACCCGATGACATACAACTATGGAGACTGCTCTGGGTCCTAATCCTTCTCTCTGTCTCTCTCTGTCTCTCTCTGTCTCTGCCAAAAAACAGTAATATAAATCTTTCTTTTAAAAAGTGTCCAGAGGAAACATACTATGAATAAATGTATTTTAAAACAAGGAAGAAAAACAAAATTAGGAAAAATAAAAATAAACTAAACAAATGTACTCAACATGTTTTAAGATAATGGCAGTATTAATCTTCAGACATTAGAAAGTAGGAGCTCACAATGATAACAGCAGAGATTTGTAAATTATAAAATAATTAAATCATAATCTTAAACCAAATCTTTATGAGGAATAGAAAAAGTCAGAATTTTTAAAGTTAGATTAAAAAGGAAAATATTCTTAATGTCATCCTCTTTTCTATTTTGCAAATTTATTACTTTTCTCTGTTGCCTTTATCCATTTTTGTGAAGGTTCCATGTATATTTGAAATGTGTGTTCTGTTGCATGCAAAGTTCTACATATCAAATCAGTGGCAAACTGTCCACTGTGCATATGGGATGGTCAATAAATAATAATAATAATAAAAAACTGCTATCTTTTGAGGCCCTCCATAATATGACTTAAACAAACTTTCTAGGCTATATTCCAGCCAGTATGAAGTGTGAATTGTCCACTCCTATTACACAATCTTGATTACCTCCATATTTGTTTTTCCTCCATGCTTTTCCTTATTTGTATTTCCCACTAAGACACGCACTAATAAACTAAACTAACATTAAATTCCATCCCAGAGTCCTGACAAGTATGAGAAGTGTAAAGAGTGCCCACACACCTGTTGAAACTCCTAGGGGACTAGAGATCACCTGTTCCATCAGCCCCAGCAGCAGGCGAGTTAGAAGCCAGAGCTTGTCAGCAGCTAAAAAAATCAGGACATTAAAGGTGCTATCTAACCCCTTCCAAGGAGAAGCTCAAAGTTGAGCTCTGTTGTTTGTTCACTTTGCACCGAGCAGTGGGGACCAGCCAAAGTGTTTTGCATGCCTCTTTAAAACTGTCTCTTTGTTCCCTATGGCCCCTAGGGACCAGTAAATACCATGCCACATAAGCTACCAAAGATAAGCAAGTTAGGACACAGTCCCTCTAGCAGCAGCCATAAAAGTTTGGGCACTAGATGTGGCCCAGACCTTTGCTTCTCAAGAAGCTGGGAGACGAGGACTCCCTCACAATCGCATGGACTGTGTTCTGGATGGAGATTATGGTGAGAGTGTGCGTCATCCTTTCCTACCTGTTTTGATATAGGCAAGGGCTCAGTAGCCCAATGTGTAAGATCTCTCAGCTAGTTTCTGGTTTTCCCTCAGAAAGCACTGATCCACGAGCAACTGTTTATTCAGTATGTTGCTGGGTGGAGGAAGTCAGCAGCCTCCTATTCTGCCAACATGTTCTGAATATTTTCTTTCAAAAAATATTCTTTTTGTCTTTGACATTCTGAAGTTTCACTACAATATGTATAAATGTGGATTCCTTTTTATATATCTTGCTTAGGAATTTTGTGGTTTCTTAGCTGTGGAGATTGGTGTCTTCCATTAGTTCTAGGATATTCTTAGTATTTTTTTTATAATTTTCTGTCTTGTGAATATTTTACAACTTGTGACACTATCCTCCATGTATCTTAACTACTTTTTTTTACATGGTTTTTTTTTTTTATTGTTGTGTCTCTCTGTAGTAAATTATAAGAAACTTCCTCAAGTATATCTTTCAGATCATTAATTCCCTGGCTAATGTCCCATTTTGCCTGACCAATGAATTTTTTTTTACAACTATGCTTTTCATTTTAGATAGTTCTACCTGGTTAATTTCAACAGTCTTTTATTCCTTTATCATACTCCTCATACTATAGTGCATAAACAAAAGAAAAATTTATATTAAGAATTCTAATTTATATTCAATATCTGCAGTATTTACAGGTCTCATTCTGCAATTTGTTCTTTCTGCAAAGTCTCACTCATGGTGGCTTTCTTGTGTGTGTTCTGAGAATTTATTTTCCTTGAAATTGCATGAGAATTTTTGTGAACTGGGTATAAATAGCAGAGAAAACCTGAGTTTACTTTTGGCAGCCACTTGAAGGTATTGACAAGACAGAACAACTGAACTTTCAACTGGGGTTTTAGAAACTATATAGATAATATGAATTTTGATCTCATGTCCAGATAAGAAGAGATTTACGGTTTAAAATTTTTCAAGGTGTTTTCTATTGTTTTTCTTAACCACCCGAAGCCAAGCTTAAATCAGCCAAGTCTTCCTACTATCTCTTGCTGTAGGGCTAGTGTTTGTCTTGTTCATCCAATGAGGTAGTCAAATCTGAGGAGTCTCCGGGTTATGAAAGTCTCCTGGGACTTTTCATTTGGTGGTATAAGGCTCTGTCTTCTGTCCTCCATTCATGGTCTTTCAAAATTCAAGCTACAGGCCATAATAAAAAGGAAATTACCCACATCTCTCAGCACAAGGCTTGTGCTAGCTTGCTAGTCTGAATTTCAGCTCTCTTTGTTATCTGGCTGACCTCAAACTTTTCTAAGTCACCTATTAGATTATCTATATATTTAAAAATATTTTATTCATAATTTTTGGTTCTTTTATTTCACTGTATTTCTAGAAACCAAACCACCTTTTAAAAAATCATTCTTGGGGAAGCTGGGATGGCTCAATGGGTTAAGCACTCACTTTGCAGCGCCGGGGACCGAGGATCGAATCCCGGCCCTAGCCTGTGCGGACCCATGTGCTGAAATGGGGAGTTCCCCCAGTTCAGTTCTCTCTCTGTCTCTGTATCTCTCTCTCTCTCTCTCTCTCTCTCTCTCAAAAACAACAAATAAATAAATAACCTTTAAAAAAAATCATTCTAAAGTGTTCCTGGATATCAATGATGCCCATTTGTCTTTCGCTCCCCAGCGCTAATCTGTTTGGTGGATGCCCTATTTTTCCTTCAGATAAAAACATAAGAATATAAAGATGACATTCCTCAAAATTATTACACTGAGTAAAAGGTAGCATATCTTGGCAGCCTCAGGGAATCTAAACTAAGGCTAGATAGCTACTAAAAGAAGAAAATTTTTTTCTTCTTTTTTGCTTCCTTATCACAGAAAAGAATCTTAGCAGCCTATCACTTTAGTAATGTTTCTGGTGGTTTACCTCATTATAAATTCATGTCTAGGTTAAAAGGTAGGTAAAGTAGAGTTACATACCCCAAGTACATATATTATCAGTTGGAGAAAGGAGAAAGAAAAACAGGACTAAGAGAAAAATGCTCTTTGTTCCAATATTATAAAATGATATGTAGCACTCATATTTATTCTTGCTTTCTTTCCTTCCTTCCTTCATTGATATTTACCTAGCATTTACTATGTATAGAGCATTATTCTAGGTGTTGGAGATACAACAGTGAAGAAACATATTTAGGAACAATGACACATAAATAAATATAAAACTAAATAAATAAATATAAAGGTCTTTGAAAATGTGAAAATACTACCAAACTCCTTTGTTATGTTTATCACAAGAAAATCAGGATAATTCTTGTGGATAATGATAATAACTACTACTTTTTCCCTCTCACAAGAGAAAGTACACTTCCATAAACTTTGAGTTTCAAAGCTGTTTTTACCGGCAAGTTGTTTTTTCTTAAAAACATTTTCAAAATTCTGTTTATCTACAATTTGACACTTCTCAACTCTCAGTCAGACACGCCAAAGGAACACCCCTCAATTTATATTAGCCTTTCCACTAAATCAATCAATTTATCCTGTATTCTAATTCAACTTCTATTTTCTCCACCAGTAAATCTCAGGTTTCATATCCACAATGAGCCATGGGCCAAAATGAAAGATTTAACGAAGCTTCAGCATGGTAGTTGTTGAGTAAGTGCACTGATACATTTCCACACCATAAACATTTAATGAGACTTATTCCCAACAGACTATTTACTACCTCGATTTATTTCATAGCATTATAGTTGCAGAAGCAAGATAGAGCAAAGGTTACTTTAGATCCTTTACCAATACAGCTTCCAGTAAATAAAGAAAAATATGACCATTTAATTTACAAAGTCACTTTAAATGGCTAAGTGCTCAATAAATTATTCTTTATCTTTCAGACAGTGACTCAGATATGAAAAATATATATAAAATTCAGACATTTTTTACAATCTTGGGCACCTCTACCTTTGACTAGAACTAAATTTCAAAGTTTATGGAGATAGAAATTAGGATTTCAGGGAAATATCTTTAGGATTCCCTCCTGCCTTGTTCAGAAGAGTCAGCTGCTTATCTTTAGAAAGGGGAGTCACTATCACAACTACTACACCCCCTTTTCATTAAAGCTACACACACACATACACGCATGCTCACGCACCTCTTTATTCTCCTCTCCAACCACTGCCATTTCTTCCCTGTAACAGCCACTTACAACTAAAGTGAGAAAGAGAAGTCCCAGAAGGAGGAACAATCTAGAAATCTTCTGTCTTCTACAATTCTAGGAATATAGAACGCAGTGTCTAGAATAAACTGGACCACTTATCCAAGCATTCCCTGACACCATTCTGTTTAGTACTGTGAAAAATGATATACAATCTTATCTGTCCACTCAAGAAAATGTACCTTACCCTAATAGCCATTTCCCAAATATAGACTATTTCTATTAATATGACCCAAGCACAAAGCCCTTTTCACTAAGTTATTCTATCTTTTGGACTTGGTTACATTTATTTCCCTGATGGTTCATAGAAACTAAGAATCTTAGCACAATTTTTTTGAATTTTAATTAAGCACATTCAGTTCTATCTGTGAGAATTCAATATAGCACAATAGTTAGAAGTATCTTCTGGAATCACAGAGACATTGACATCTTGGCTACTACTACTCAGTAGCCTTCCTACTTGAGCAAGCTACGTAACTTACCTAAGTCTCAGTTTTATTTTCTGTGAAATAATATAAAAACTCTTATCATATAGGAACTCTGGAATAAGTGATAAGATCATGGTGTTCAGCTATTAAGAAATGCTCAGGGAGGATGTCATCAGGATGGCGGCATGAAAGAAGATTCTTGAAAACTCTCCTGGAAAATACAACAAATTGAACAACTAAAACCCAACAAGGGAATCCCAATGCAACACATACAAGTAGCCTCAGCTGAAAGTCCCAGTCATCACAAGAAAACACCTAAAGGTCAAAAGAAGGGAGGTGAGTGGGAAAGAAGGGAAGGGGGCAATGCAGAGATGGGATGGCAGAAAATGATCCAGAGCCCATTAGAAGTAGGACTGAGATGGGGGCCTGGGAACACAGGCCAAAGCACAACACAAGCCTGGACCGGTTGGAAGGACAAGGGTGGAGACGTGGGCTACAGTGGAGGCATGGGCAGCTGGAGCAAAGTGAGGCCCTGGACGAGTTAGGGTCCCAGTCATAGCATAGCACGGCCTTGGATGGGCTGGGAGCCAGGTGACTGGACCACCATGCAGCCCCGAGAGAGCTAGAGACTGAGAGCCAGTAGCCTTGGGAACGCTGACCAGAACCAAACATAATCCTCGGAAACGTGCGGGCTCAGGAAAAAAGAGAAAGAAAGAGCCAGTGGCACGCACCAGCCCTGGCCCTGTGCGTTCCTGATGAAGGGACAGGTCCGGGTTACAGCTGAGCGCAGGATCCCAGGCTGAGATACTGGGACACACAGCATTTGTAACCGGCACTTCCCTCATCACCAGGCAGAAACCATAGACACAGAGCCTGGCTACCTCCCCCGACCACCAGCCCTTTACACCTCTCAAAGCTTGCAACCCCCCAATTCCACATAGTGCCTGCTCACAGTCAGCTGTAACCAGGAAACCGCCATTGCCCTGTACCTTTCTCAACAAACCCTACCCACACCCGTCTGGCTGAAACCAGCACGGTGGCTCAGGGAAACTGCAACACACAGACATGGCAGCTTCTGCCTGCACTGGGATCTCAAAGGCATAGAATACCATCCATCACCCACCACATTGTCCCAAAGGGGCGGCACACTGAGACCAAGGTGAGTGGGTCAAAGAAGAGAAGAGAAGCTCCCAGGAAATTTCCCAGTGTGAGAAGACTGAATAGCCAAGAAAAAATATTGTCAGACGCTGCAGCGACACCAACTGGAAGCAGAAGAAAGACCTCTTCATTTCTACCAGAGGAAAATTTCTATGCCCAGGAAGAGAATGCTGCAACAGCAGAAAAGAAAAAAAGAATCTCTGGAAAAGGAACTTAAAGAGATGGAAATATATAATCCAAACGACACAAAATTCAAGGTCGCAGTTCTGAAAACATTCAAAGAGATCTCAGAAAGGCAGCTAAGCACAGAAAAGCAGCTAAATATTCTCAGAAAGAAAATTTGAATAAAAGGAATACTTTAAAGATTTATTTTTATTATTTTTTGACAGAGAGACAGAGAGAAGGGGAGGGCCCAGAGCAGTCTCCACAGTTGACAGCATTAGTTTTCCATATAGTTTCACTCCACAGGTGGGTGAGGAGCTGTGCAGGGCAGGAACTGGGCCGGGAGCCTCCTGCATAGGCCCCAGCAAGAACTGAACTGGGGGCGCACCCCAGTTCAGCATATGGATCTGAACGGCCCAGGGCCGGGATTTGATCCTCGGGCTCCAAAGTGAGAGCTTAACCCACTGAGCCATCCCAGCTTCCCCAAAAAGGAATACTTTAACAAAGAAATTGAAACTACAAAAAGGAACTAATAGAAATTCTGGAGGTAAACAATGCAATAAAATAAAAATAAAACAGCTATCATAGGAAACAGAGCCAACCAGATGGAGGAAACAAATTGGTGATATTAAAGATATAAATATGGAAATGTCACAGGAGGAATAACAGAGACCTGAGAGTTAAAAGCAATGAAATATCTCTACAAAAACTACCTGACTTCATTAGAAAAAGCAACATAAGAATAATGGGTATTCTGGAGGGAGCTGAGGACTCGATGAGTACAGAGTTTGCTCAAACAAATAGTAGATGAGAACTTCCCAAGTCCATAGAAAGAACTGGCACCTCAGCTCCAACAAGGAAATAGGACCCCAAACTACCTGAATTCTAGCAGACGTTCTCCAAGGCACATTATACTGAAGATGTCAAACAGTTGGTACTTCAAGAAAATTTAATTGACAAACCCCTGGATAAGTTCACCAAGGGAAAAAGAGAAAAGTCACAAATAACCAAAATTAGAAACAAAAGAGGAGAAGTTGCAACAGCACAGAAATACAAAGGATCATATGAGAATACTACGAAGGGCTATATGCCACCAAATTTAATAAGCTAGAATAAACTGACATGTTCCTAGAAACATATAGCCTACCTAGATAGAACTAAGAGCTGAATGATCTAACTAGACCAATCAGGCCAGTCAATAGTAAGTACATTGAAACAATCATGTAAAACCTCCCCAAAAGCAAAAGTCCAGGACAAGACAGCCTCACTAATGAGTTTTCCCGGCATTAAAAGAGGAATTAACACCTATCCTTCTCTAACTCTTTCAAAAAACTGAAGAAGAGGCAATGTTGATAGAATACTTTCCTATTAATCAATTCACTGGAAGGTACAAGACAATGATAGAGATTGACTACAACCAGTATTTTTATTTACTCATCTTCTAAACTCCAACACATGGATCTGAAAACCTACTTCCTTTTATTTTCATATTGGAACATCAAATCACATTCTACTTTTCTCTCAGCTTACCTCAAGTTCATCAAGAGCACTTCCCAGGGTTGCTGCCTGAGGTTCCAGTGGAGCCAGGGCATTCTGGATGCCTTGGGAAGCATTTGAAATTACATTGAGGGCATTCTGAATTTCTTCACAAACTGTGTCCTTGCTGGCTTTGAGGGAAGCAACATCAGAATGTTCCAAACAAGCTGAACAAATTGAATGCAAGAGGGGAGAGTTCTCCTTCAATGACGCTCGGGCCCCTGCAATTTCATCCCTCTGATTTGGAGATTTTAAGTCCTGAGGAAAGAAATAAAAAGAGAAGTGCATTACAATGAGTTATAGGACAAAGCTTTATACAAAGAAGCCCCATTTTTCTGCCAATATAAATGAAAAAGAAAATAGACACTAAGAAGTCAGCTTTAAGTTAAAATAGAGGCCATCAATTATTTTTATACTCCTTTAGATTGTTAAAATTTCTGCAATAAGAAAGCTGAGCCAATTAGCAAATTAAAGGTCACAATGGTGCAAATGTGTAATACTGAGTATACATTTGTCAGTGATATCCTTACAAGTCAGAAAAATACTCTGGTGTTTACATTATAACTGTTATAAAAGAGTTTGAAGTATAAGGACGCTGATTACCTATTTCCATAGATAATAATAATTGCACTTAACCTTTTTGTATTAAAACTAAACTGATTCAGTTAAGAATACTAACTAGAAGCTCCCACCATTCAGCTATTTTCTACTTGTTCTCAAAAATACTAATATATTAATCCCATATCTCCCTTTCTTTGACATTGATTCAACAAATAGTTATTGAACACTTAGCATATGCTAGTCCTTGTGCCAGACACCAAGTGTACAGATGTGAACTATCCTACAAGGACCTTGCTCTCTTGAAGCTTATGTTCTTGTTTGAGGGGTAGGGGGTCTATACATACGCAATAAATTAGGTAAACAAATACACAAGACAATTTTGGGTACTGGTAAATGCTATGAAAAAAAGCACAAAAATAAAATGTCATAGAGACTGATCTGAGAGGAGAAAGATGCTTTAGCTTGGATAGTAAGAGAAGATATTTCCACTGAAATGAAATTTGCATCAAATATAAATAAAAAACATCCCAAACAGGGGGAAGAAAATATCCTATATAAATGATAGCTGGTCAAAACTAGCTCAAGATACAGTGTTAAAAAAAAAAAAAAAAAGGGAAAGCTGAGATGGCTCAGCGGGTTAAGCGCTCACTTTGAAGCCCCGGGGACCGAGGATTGAATCCCGGCCCACGCGGACCCACATGCTGAACTGGGGAGTGCCCCCAGTTCAGTTCTTGCCGGGACCTATGTGGGAGGCTCCCGGCCCAGTTCCTGCCCTGCGCAGCCCTGCGCCCACCTGTGGAGTGAAACTATGTGGAAAACTAATGTCAACTATGGAGACTGCTCTGGGCCCTCCCCCTTCTCTCTGTCTCTCTCTGTCTCTGTTTCTCTCTGTCAAAAAGCAATAAAATAAATCTTAAAAAAAAAAAAAAAAAACCTTGGCAAGCCCTACCTTAATCACGTGATGATGGGTAACATCATTACTGATGTCACCTGGCTATCAAGTACCTCTTGGTACAGGTTCTGGCAGAAGTAATGCCCCCTTTTTTTATGAACTGGTAATCTATACCAAATCTTTTATTACAAAATTATAAGCGTGTAATTCTATAACATAATAGTACCATGCTCAAGCACACTATACTACTTTAAAAAGGGTTATTTCTTCCAGATCCTGTATATTTTCACAAGAAGAGCATTTTCCCTGTATAGTATTTTCTCTAAAAGTCCATGGTCCCAGGCTAATCATGAAAAAAAAAACAATGAACAAGAACAGATTGGAGAACACCCTACATAATACCTGGGCAGTTTACCTCAAGACTGTTAAGGCCACAAAAACAAGAAGACTGATAAACTCCCATAGAACAGAGGAAACAGAGGAGACATGACCACTAAATGTAATGTGGTACCCTACATTGGATCCTGAAAACAAAATAACACATTCGTGAAATAACTGATGAAGTCCACATAAAGTCTGGAGTTTAGTTGATAGTAATGCATCAATACTTAATTTGTTGTGGCAAATGAAAGATATTAACAGTGGGGAAACCAGAAGAAAGGTAGATGGAAAAATCTCTGTACTATCTCTATAACTCTTCTGGCCATTTTAAAGTAGTAATATAAATAGAAAGTTTATTTTAAATAAAACTAAGTCAAGGAATCTTAACAACAGCTTATTCTTTCCATATATACTACCTAATATAATCCTTATAAAAACTCATGATAGGCATTATTCCCCATTTTAAAGATGAGAAAATTGAAGTTTAGAGAGTCTAAGTTCCTAAGCCAATTGACAGATCAATATGGTGGTATTTCTTGTGATTGTAAACTAAGTCAATGTGGTGCTAAACCATGATCCTAATAACTGTGTTACACTCTTTCCTGCACAGGGAAGATTTTCCTTATTTGCTACACAAGGAAAAGGATTTGTACTTGTATAATGATTTATAGTTTATAAAGTGCTTCTAAATATGGTATCTTATTGATCATCACAACACCTTTGGAGGCAGTAAGGCTGTTGTTATTAGTCCCATTTTAACTAAATAGGTATTTAGTGTAAAAAGATTAGGAGGCTGGTAAAATAATTAAGATCTAAACCTAAATCTTGCAGATCCCATGCTTCTTTCATGAGACTCTGCTTTCAAGGAATAATGTTGCCTAGGTTAATAAATGGCCATGCTGCTATATTTTTAGTTCCTTGATTTCTGAAAATAAAGGTTGCCTGCTACTTTTTGCAGGCTCTGGGGGAGATTACATTCTTCACAAGATATGAGGAAGACAGAAGTAGCTGTTGGCCCACTGTTTATCCCCCACTGATTACCCAAGAAAATACACTGTGTGGTTTTTCTGGGTTTGTTATGATTTGTACCTTATATTTCTGGTCTGAGTTCTAGTTTCAGGGCTGATATTAACACTAAGAGCTGGGTAAGTCCTCTACTCTTTCAGTGTCCATTTTTCCATCTATAAAAATGAATATAATGATATTTCTGCCAATATAAGATTGAATAGGTAGCACATGAGAAATGGAATAAACTTGGAAAATAGTAGAGACTTATATAAATAACACAGAATTATTTTATTCCTTAAATTTATCAAACTTGGTGTTCTATCTGAGCCCTGTGATAGTCTTAGTGATTTTCATATTCCTAACAACTTTATAGCACTATGTACACTTATCTCAATGAGACTTAAAGGATAAATAATTTAATGTTTTGAAAGCATACACAGCTCCTCAGCAGAATAACAATACAAAATGTAAATAATCAGAGATGAAAAAAATTCTTTGCATGTTACCATATAATCAAAACTTATCACATAATTCTTCTAAAATGAACTACACATAATATATACTTTTGTATCTAGAATGGCAGGGTCAACATTTAGGTTGTTTCTAAAAGAAGAAAGTATTTGAACATACGTTATTACAAAGCTTACAAATAAAAATATTACTTCATATACTCTGATGGTGGCTATGCATATTTGACAGTAAATTATGATAATTTTAATGCTGTAGGAACTTCGAAATTTAAAAAATTTAAATATAGTACTTTTGGCTTTGAGCCTAAGCCTTGTTATCTTTGTCCAAAGCAATTACAGAATATTTAAAGAGCACTGATATCCCAAATAGCAATCTGGTAAGCCTGTGAGAAAGGACAAGCTTGGTGAACATAACAAAAATGACTATATGGCAGCCTACAGGGGAAAGTCAGATTATAGAGTAAGGGAAATAAAGAAGGCAAGACAATTTTTTTAAAGGCCATCCTAAAGGATAAATTTAATAAATGGGCACAGATACAAAAAGAGAATTAATGAATGCCAGCCTTCTAAACAAAAGGTTATGGTGGTATTTGTTTTATTCCACTTTAACTGATGATAACCATCGGTTTCAACATTCATAGGTTGTCTATGTATCCTAAAATTTTAAACCAAGCCAAAATAGAAATTAAATGGTAAGGTCAATTAGGTATTTCTTTAGATGGAGAATTATAAAGAATCCAGTTCCTCAGAGATTGACACATTTAATATTCTTTTTAAAATGTCCTAGAAGAAAAACTCAAATTGAGATTTCCAAGTTAAATAGATATTAAATGCTTTCAGTTGACAAAGAAATACACAGATGCGATTAAAAAAATAAAACTTTACAAGTTTGTGCAAGTGGGTAGAAAAGTAACATACGAGTTTTAACCCTGGCAAAGGAACAAAATATATTTAGAGATTTTAAAGATAGAAAAGTATAAAAGTGAGGGCTCCAAGCTATCAGTTAATTAATTCATCTATTCATTCAACAAATATTATTGAGCTCCTACTATACATAAGACATTTGCTAGTTGTTAGGAATACAAAGATAAAGAGCTTACTGAACAGAAGGGGAAACAAACAGATTTATGTGGGAGTTAAAATAAAGTTATTCCTAGTATAAAGAAAAGTGCAAAATTTTCCTGCAAACAATGCAGAACAAAAAATAAGCATTGGTATGTGTAGAGAAAATGGTATGTACAAAGCCCTGAGGAATGAGAGACCAAAGAAAATGCAGGCCTCACTAAGTTTAATTATTTCTAGATTCTGATTTAAGGCAAAAGATATGTGACTCTTCCAGTCACTTGAACACATAGAAGCCACTGTAGGTTTATTAATTGATCTAATTTTAATACTGTTGTGTCTCAGGGAATAGGGAGGCCTGAGGAGAGGGAGAGAGATGAGGAACAGTTAGAACACACACATTTATTAAGTTTGTCAACTTATGTGGGCATTATTTTTGGTGCTCCCAAACAATTATTATGCAATACTAACATCCAAGATCACTGATCACAGATCACTATAAGAAATATAATAATGATTTAAAATTTTGAAATAGTGTGAGAAATATCAAAAAGTGACAAAGACACAAAGTGAACAAATGCTATTGGAAAATGATGCTGATAGACTTGCTGAAAACCCAGTTGCCATAAACCTTCAATTTGTAAAAAAAAAAAAAAAAACCCCAAAAAAAACACCACAGAATCTGTGATGATGAATTCTGCTAGAAAGTTAACAGCAGATACCTCAAATGCCATGCTAAGGAACTACAATAACAACAGGCTCAGATGTGCATTTTCAAAAGTTATTCTAGCAATGATCTTTGAGTAGATTAAAGAGAATGAATTGCAATCAGGCAGACCAGGCAATAATGCAGGCAATAGACAATGTGTACCTGAATGCTGAATACTAACGCTAGGCTGTAATTGAGTAAATGTGGGAATATTTAGGAGGTAAAAATAGAAAGATTGTTGTATTTAGATGGGGGGAGAGGGAAGAGATATTTAGAAGCATCTAGAAAATTGTTTCAGCAATCATGTATATAGTGAAGAATTCATCAAGATTGGGAATACAGAATGAATAATGTGTTTGGAAAAGAAAGATGAAGTACATTTTGTCATCCACCAAATGTGAGATGCTATCATAATATTCAAATGAAAATATACTATGTATGCATCTAGAATTCAGAAGAGAGTCAAGGCTAGAAATAGAGATATGTGAATAGCACATAGTCAGGGATAAAACCATGCATGTTAGGTTATACAGCCTTCACCGAGGATGGATGTTACTATAAGAAGTTGGGAATCAGCATAAATTGTTTCTTGAGGATGTAACCTGATAATTTTAAGTGCTAGCCCAAAAGGCCAAATTTATATTGTATATCACCAACGACAGTGGAAAATACTAAACTCTCAAAAAAACAAAGCAAGCAAGCAAAAAGCACATGCACACCCTAAAGTTTAGGACCCGAATTTAGTGTGGAAAATTATGGTCACCGTATAATAGATATTTTTTTAGTTTTGGGCATACAAAACAACATAATGATCAGACATTTATACACATCACAAAGTAATAACCCCAATAAGTCTACTACCCATCTGACTATGTACACAGTTATAACAATACCATTGACTATACTCCATATGCTGTACTTCACATCCTATGACTATGTATATTATTTGAATTATAGTTGGCATTCAGTATTATTTTAAATTAGTTTCAGGTGTACAGGGCAATGGTTAGGCATTTATATAATTTATGAAGTGATTACACCAAGTATGGTCACCATATTTTAAGAAAAAAGAATTAAAGAATCTTTTTTTAAGCTATTTGGAAAGACAGGATGACTTCTACATCAGGGAGTTAAAAATGTGGAGTCTGTTCACCTTGCAAGAGGGAAATTTATATTGGAAGACACACGATAAAGAAATCTTGAAGTCATGAATGAATTTGACTAGTTGTTAATGAATTTTTTCACTAAAGTTAGAAATAACAGATTAAGAAATTAGCTTTTTAGAGTTAAATAGATTTAAAACCTATTTGTTCACAATGTTTTTTCCCTCATTTCATTAACATTCCCTTGAAGGTAAGCACTACAGTTTACTTATTTTGTATCCCATTTCCTATGATTATATGGCACATATTAGGAGCTTCATAAAATTTTTTCAAGAAACAAATAGACAAATGCATAAGAAGTAAGGGGATGTTGAGTTCAGAGGGGGTAAGAAACTTTGGATTACTCCAAGAAATTAAATTTGTGGAAAATATACATCATCTAGACAGTTTGTATAAATTTATGCAGGTCAATGCCACAGAAAACTAAAGAGTAAAATTAAACTATAACTATCTTTACCATAAATGTAAGTGAAGTCATTAATACAACTATTATGGAAAACTGCTTGATAGTATCTACTGAAGTTGAACTTACATATACCTCATGAGCCAACTACTCTACTCCTTGGAAAGGATACACATATGTGGAAATGTGTCTATGTGTTCATTAAAAGACATATGCAAGACTGTGCATAGAAAGCACTCTTCATAACAACCCCCATTTGAAAACAATTCAAATTAATGAGAATGAACAAAATGCAACTACATGGAACAACATGAAATACGAAGTAAAAACACTACATACAAACAAGTGCATATAGTTTGATTCCATCTATATGAAGTTCAAACTTAAGCAAAACTGGTCTATGGTTTTAAAAAATGAGAATAATGGTTACTCTTGAGGAGTGATTAGAAACCAGAAAGGGGTATAGTAATATTTTGGATTCTAATAATTTTCTGTTTCTTCTTTTGGGTGCTGGTTACAGGAGTGTGTTTAGCTTGGGGAAAAAATCATTGAACTGTACACTTACAAGTTGTGCACTTTTCTTAATGTATCTTATAATTCAACAAAAAAAATTTATATAACATCAAACATACAAAATGAACATTGGTATAAATAAACTATGAACCTTCCCTGTGTCATATTCCCATGATATTAAGGAAAGGATGAGAAAATTGAATGAATACTCCATTTGTAAGTATCTTCGACCCACTTTGAGGGCTTTTATTTAAAAGGGGCAAAGAGGGGCAGCTGGATGACGGCTCAGTAGGTTAAGCACTCACTTTGCAGCCCCAGGGAATGAGGACTGAATCCCAGCCCCAGCCTGTGTGGACCCATATGCTGAAATGGGGTGAGCTTCCCATGCAGGAGGCCTCCTACCCAGTTCCCACCCTGTGCAGCCCCCAACCTTGTAGAACGAACGATATCGAAAACTGATGACGTACAACTATGGAGACTGCTCTGGACCCTCCCTCTTCTGTCTCTGTCTGTCTCTGTTGTCTCTGTCTGTCTCTGTCAAAAATAATAAAATAAATCTAAAAAATAAAAACAGAAAAAGCCGGGATGGTTCAGCGGGTTAAAAACTCGTTTTGCAGCCCCGGGGACCAAGGATTGAATTCTAGTCCCGGCCTGTGTGGACCCATATGCTGAACTGAGATGTACTTCCCATGTGGTAGGCCCCTAGTTCGATCCCTCTTGCCCCCCTGGTTCAGCCTCTGGCTCAAGGGGGCATGCCTCCCATGCGGGAGGCCCCCAATTTGGTTCTCGCCCCCTGGTTCAACCCCTGGCTCAAGGGGGCATGCCTCCTATGTGGGAGGCCCCCAGCCCAGTTCCTGCCCTGCTTGGCCCCTGTCCACCTGTGTAGAACAAAACCATGTGGAAAACGAATGATGTAAAACTATGGAGCCTGTTCTGGGCCCTCCTCCTTCTCTGTCTCTCTCTGTCTCTGTTTCTCTCAAAAACAATAAAATAAATCTTTTTGGTGATTGCCTAAGGCAATGGTCGGCAAACTGCGGCTCTTTGACTCCTTGGCTGCGGCTCTTCCACGAAATGTTTAGTGCAGGCACGGAATATTATTTATTAACTTGCCTTGTAAGAGACGAGTAAACATTGTTGAAACACAAGCCTACAGAAAAGAGGCCCATTTTTAGAAAGCAACAATAGCACGGATACTCGCTCGCACATATGTGTATCATTATCTCTGTCGAATTGCTGCCCGCAATTCATGCCTATAATTAAAAACAGCAACATACAAAACCTGACTTACCCTTACTTTCCAAGGAAATGCAAGGCCATTGTTCACATTAGTGAAGTATTTGTAGTTGTTTTTTTTTTAAGGATACCTTTTATATTATTTAACTTGTTATATTTTTAAATAAATATTATCTTTATATAAGTATGATACCAAGTTTTATTTAATGTACCGTTAGTTAAACTAAGACATACTGTATTTAGCAAAGGCAAGCTCAAGAGTGTACTTTTAATCCTAATTATTTCCATAAAAATGTCTCTACTAAAGTAAAGCTTAAGTTTAAAAAAAAATGGCTCTTTGAATAAACTTCAATTTTGTATTGTTTACATTTGGCTCCTTTGAATGACGAGTTTGTCGACCACTGGCCTAAGGGAAGGAGAGGAGGGAGGAAGGAGAGAGGGAGGGGAGGTGGGAGAGGGCACCAGCATTATGGACACACTCAATGGTTTGGTGGTTACCTGGAGAGGGGGTAGGAGGGGGGAGGTAGAGTTGTGGGGGGAGGTGGGAGTGGGCACCAGATATATGGTGGT
>PVKE010009768.1:0-43984 GCA_004027555.1 Craseonycteris thonglongyai | reverse complement strand
AGAAATGAGGGCTAAAGAGCCCTGCATGCTCAGAATTCCAGCCCTGGCTCCCTGGGGCCTACCCGGGGATGCTGAGACCATGTTCCCATTCAGCCCCCTGCCCCACCCTGGTTTTGATTGACTGGCAAGTGGACCCTCATATTTGCATAGAGCCTTGAGCTTTTCAAACTAAAGGGCTGGTAAACTGCAAAGGACCAATGAAAATGACAATTTTTAGAGAAGGGTTGTAATGTTAGGGAGTCCTCCCAAGCCTCCGAGGAGGACCTGGGCTGCCCTTGCTCCTGGTGTGCTGGAAGGGGCACTGGAAGTGAGCAAGGGGTCATCTTCTACAGGGACATCAAGCTTGCTCCCTCCCCACTCCCCCAGGCCCCTGCCTGCACTACACAGAGACAGAGCTGGGGCTGTTCATCATCTCGGGAGGCTGGGACAAGCTGGGGACCAGTGGCAGTTCATGGTGGTCATTAAGGCCATCCCCCAGGCACCGAGAGATTTCTGCTACTTAGATTCAGCACATTAGGCTGCTTCAGAGCCCCAGGCCAGGTCCCCATGGCTGCAGCTAGAAGCGCGCCACGTTGCCGGTGGGGAGGCGCGGGGTCAGTATGGTGTCTCCCTCCCCAGGGCTCAGAGAAGGGCGCCGTGAGGCCCACGGCCTTCAAGCCTGTGCTGCCGCGGTCCGGGGCCATCCTGCACTGCTCCCCCGAGAGCGCCGGCCACCAGCTGCACCCCACGCCCTCAGAGAAGCCCAAGGAGCAGGAGCTGAAGCCGGGCCTGACCTCGGGGGCACTGTCGGACTCCGGACGCAACTCCATGTCCAGCCTGCCCACGCACAGCACCAGCAGCAGCTACCAGCTGGACCCACTGGTCACGAGCGCCGTAGGGCCCAGCAGCCGCTTCGGGGGCTCAGCCCACAACATCACCCAGGGCGTCCTCCTGCAGGACAGCAACATGATGAGCCTGAAGGCGCTGTCCTTCTCCGATGGGGGCAGCAAGCTGGCCCACCCGGGCAAGGCCGACAGGGGCCCCGCGTGCGTCCGCTCGCCCCTGTCCGCGGACGAGGGCTCCCTCCAGGAGCTGGAGCAGAGGCTGCTGGAGCGGCAGGGCAGCTGGGAGGACAGGGAGCTGGCCTCCAGCCAGGCCCACGAGGAGCGGCCGCGGCGGCGGCGCCAGGAGGAGGCGGACGGCCCGGAGCCCAAGGGCAGCGGCAAGCTGAAGCCAGCCGCGCAGAAGAGCCAGCGCGCCCAGCAGGTGCTCCACCTGCAGGTGCTCCAGCTGCAGCAGGAGAAGCGGCAGCTGCGCCAGGAGCTGGAGAGCCTCATGCAGGAGCAGGACCTGCTGGAGACCAAGCTGCGGGCCTATGAGAAGGAGAAGACCAGCTTTGGCCCCGCCCTGGAGGAGACCCAGTGGGAGGTGAGCCCGGGGCTCCTGCGGGCGGTGTCGGGTGAGGTGAGGCCGGGGGCTTGGGGCCGGCCGGTGGTGGGTGCCAGGTTTCCTCCCCAGCACCAGGTTCTGGCCAGGGGTGTGTGGATACACGCTGCCTGGCACATGGGGCAAAAGGGCCAGCTTTGTGACCCAAGGCCAGGGCTCCCTGGTCACCATGTCAGGGGCACACTGAGTCTGCGCTTCCCACTCTGGGTGCCTGCGGGGCCCCAGACGTGCATCCACAGACCAGGCCACTGGCCAAGAATGGAAGCATGAGAAGGGAGGCCTGGCTGGGCATCCGAGGGTCGACTCCCTCCATCCACTCCCAGGAGGCTCGCGAGAAGCACAGCCATGCCTACGCGAGAGCACAGGACTTGTGACTTTTGAGGGGAGGGCCCCCAACTGCGGTTGAGAAGAGCTCCGTTTGTGGCAGGTCTCAGTGACAGAAGGAGCCACTCCACATAGAAGTGTCAGTGGGGCGTCTGTTACGTTTGGAGTCTGAGACGGAAACAGAAGGGGAAGGGCACACGCACGCACATGTGCACACACACACAGGCAGGCAGATGCACCTGTACACGAGGCCTCCACTCCCAGCCCCGCTGGAGAACCAGCTCAGCCCCCACAACCCGAAAGCTGTCTGAGAGCAGGCTTCCTGGCTGGGAGATGCAGGGGGTGGTGTGGGGGCAGGAGAGAGTATGTATGGCAGCTCTGTCCTTTACCCCAGCCAGACCCCACCCTGGCCACAGGCTGAGGGGTCACTATGTCTGGTTGGACCCCCCCACTGCTGCCACCCCCAGGGACATAGACATCTGCTTGCACGGGAGCCCCCCTGTGCTCATCCTGGACGTTGGAGTGACCATCTTACCAGGAAGGGAGGAAAAGGACCCTTTCTATGGAAGGGTGGATAGGGGACTAGACAGGTGAGCAGGAGGGTCACTTCCTGTCTGCCAGGTCCCTCCGAGTGCAAAGGATTCTCAGTGCCCTCCCTCCTTCCCAGCCTTACAGACCCCAGCCCCCCTGTTTCTCAGCCAGGGCTCAGGGACACTGGGCGGCATCTCAGAGATAAGCTAGTGGTGACATGAGGCAGCCCTCATGTCTGTCCAATCTGGAACTGAGCTGGACAGGCTGTGATCCCATTCCCGGCTGTCCAGTCAACTGTATATAGTAAGACAATTAAGAAATTAAACATTCATAGTAGATATAGTCAAACATATTTATACTAACTCATAGAGTGTTTCATGAAGTGCCAGGCCCTAGGTTCTCACATGTAAACCTTACAACAACCCTCTGAAGTTGGTACTGTTACTAATCCTCAATTTAGTTAAGGAAGCTGAGGCACAGAGAGGTTATGGACGTAAATAGCCAGTTACATCACTTGCCCAAGGTTACCGCATCATGTGTATCAGAGCCAGGACTTGATCTTGACTGCTCGGTCCCAGAGTTCACATTGGTAATCGTTTCACCATCTTGCCACTATGCTAATGGCCACGCTGGGTCATAAGTGGTCAAGTCAGGATCCCAAGCCAGGCCTGTGCCTCAGCTCTACACGGCTGTTTGCGCCACGAAACAGGTACAGGCCTGGCCCCAGAACGGCGTTCTTGGTCCCTGTCGAGGCTCGTGGCGGGAGAGGAAGCTATGCAACGCTTCCTGGTGGTTGGTGACAGCAAGGGAGGCTTCTCCTGTGAGAGGGAATATCAAGGTGGTGGCTTCCAGACTTGTTCCCAGACCTCCTTGTCTTGTAGAGCCCCAGGCCCTGGCCCTGCCAGCTTTCCCAGAACGGCAGGAAACAGCCTGACTGGCCTTGGTCTTCCTGAGCCACCGCGAGCCCAAATGGCCGTGACCCAGAGAGGCACGGGTGTGCGTCAGTGCCCTTGGTCTTGTTTGCGGCCCGTGCCCAGCTCTGGATGGGGAACAGGAGTAGAAATGGGAGTGTCGCGGGGTGGGGAAAACACAGACGCCCGTGAGTCAGGCATGGGGTGGATGCCTGGATATAGTCTTAGCCCCAATTGGGAGGAGAGGGAAGCTGGGGGTGAGCAGGGGTGAGTTAGAGGTTGTAAACAGGGGGGACAGGAACGTGGCAGACGTGGAAGTCGATGCCATTGACATGAAGTGTGGGGGAGGGGGCTGTCAGCAGTGGGCAGATGCCACCACAGATCATCGATTACACATGGCCATAGACTTGGGGATAGATTGAGATTTCGACTCTGCGTTGGGGGTAAGACAGGCACGTGGGCAGACGGAGCCAAGAGTGCAGAGTGAAGGGAGTCTCCTTCCACTGGGGGCATCGCCCTCATGGGTCCCCTGGATGGCCCGGCTTGGGAGCGCTCAGCGAAAAGGTTGCTCGCCCTGGGCGAGGCCCACTCACCTGCGGGCACTCTCTTCCCCACCCCAACCCCCCACAGGTGTGCCAGAAGTCCGGGGAGATCTCTCTCCTGAAGCAGCAGCTGAAGGAGTCCCAGCTGGAGCTCAATGCCAAGGCCAGTGAGATCGTCAGTCTGAAGGCGCAGCTGAAGGAGGCGCGGGGCAAGCTGGAGGGCACGGAGCTGAAGACGCAGGACTTGGAGGGCGCGCTGCGCACCAGGGGCCTGGAGCTGGAGGTGTGTGAGAACGAGCTGCAGCGCAAGAAGAACGAGGCGGAGCTCCTGCGCGAGAAGGTGAGCCTGCTGGAGCAGGAGCTGCGGGAGCTGCGGGCCCAGGCCCTGCCGTGGGCGGGGCGGAGAGCGGGGCCCGGGCCCGCCTTCTCGGAGGACGTGCCCTCCCTGCAGCGGGAGCTGGAGCGGCTGCGCGCCGAGCTGAAGGAGGAGCGGCAAGGCCACGACCAGATGTCCTCGGGCTTCCAGCACGAGCGGCTGGTGTGGAAGGAAGAGAAGGAGAAGGTGATCCAGTACCAGAAGCAGCTACAGCAGAGCTACCTGGCCATGTACCAGCGGAACCAGCGCCTGGAGAAGGCCCTGCAGCAGCTGGCCCACGGGGAAGGGGCCGGGGAGCCTTTGGAGATTGACCTTGAAGGGGCTGACATCCCCTACGAAGACATCATAGCCACGGAGATCTGAGAGGCCTCCTGGGGCGGGGGAGCCGGGACGGACCTCCGGAGGCACAGGTGCTGAGCCTGTCCAAGAGGGCTCCCCTCCCCCTCCTCCCCTGCTCAGCGACTCCGCTGCCTCTGCCAGGAAAGCCTCCCTGGGGAGGGAAGTGGAGGGGTGAGGCAGTTCTGCCACGTGGCCTCTCCTCCCCATGTCCATGGTCCAGAGCTCACCATTCTGCAGCCCGCCAGACCTCCAGCTTTCCCAAGAGATGGGCCCAGGGTCTCCATCTTAGTTAAGGGCTCCCTAAACCTTGGCCTTTGTTCAAATACTTACAGATACCCTCCCCCAGGGATGGCAGTGGCTGCTGGGAAGGCCAATGGCCACCTCTCTTCCCACCACAACCCCCACCCCCATCCCCATACACTGGGATACCTGGGGAGTAGAAAGAAGCCATTTGTGACCAGACCCGGGCCACCACCGGGCTCTTGCTCTGGCCGAGGATGTGTAGGGATTGGAGGGGGGTGTGGAGAACATGGCTGAGCAGCATCAGTACTGTCCTGGCTGAACAAGCTGCAGAAAGGCGGGAGAGCTGAGACAGCCAGGAGAGTCTACTCAGCAGGGACCGATGGGGCAGGGGGACAAGCTCTGCGGTCATGGCCAGACCCTGCCGGCCCACTGACTGGAAGTGAGCCACCTTGGGCAGCTGGGGGCCCTAGACCTCAGTGACCCTGTTTCTTAAAGCCATACATACTGAGGACTTGGGTGGGTGCCGAGAAGGGAAGATTGAAGGTATCATGACACAAGGTGGGTGTGGCTGTCCAGCTGTCCCAGGCAGAGCCTCCAGGTAGATCCTGCTGGGGGCAGAAGGCAGGGCTTTCCCACCTGGTTCAAGTTGGCCAGAGGCTGCTCTGAACTTGTTTCCTTCCCAAGAATCAAGCCTTCGCTGGATCCAACATCACCTCTGTCCACTAAGATGGTATACGGTGATCTGAGCAGTGACACCTTTTCCCTCCTTGCATCTCCAATGCTACGTTCAGACAAGAGTCCTTCCAGGTCAGGAGAGGTTCCCCGAGTGCCCGGGCCAGGGAGAGGTGCAGACACAGCCTTATGAACAGTCCCAGGGCCACGGCCGGGCTCCCCTCACCCCAAGCCCCACAAGAGCCCTGACTGTGCAGAAGCCAGAAGCTGCAGCTGCTGCGGCCGGGCCTGCACCCCGGGGGCTGGGGTTTCCCTTCCAAAGACGTGGGGAGGACACAAAAAGTACATTTCCTCAGTGGCTTCTTTCAGGAAATTTTCTTTTTTCTCTTCTTCCTTCTTTTTTTCCTTTCTTGTCTTTTCAGAAGCAAGCCAAATCTAGCAGGCAGCCAGGCTGCTCCACATTCTATTTTTGACTCTAGCCGCAGCTGCTGTTAGGACAGCCAGCCCTTGCTGGGTCCCTGCGCCTCGCGCCTGCCCGCTGGGAGAGGGGCCTGTGGCAAAGGCGATGGGAAGTCGGGGTACTTAGCAGTCCCACACCAACCCCTGTCTGCCTTCCCGCCCTCTGACCTCTAAACCTCTGACTTCCAGCTACAGACCAAGGGTGGGAATGAAGCTGCTCCTCTTCCTGCCCGCTCCCTCCAGGGCCCACCCCGTTCCTTCCCTGCGTCTGGGCTGAGAGCAGGGCCCCGTTCCTCGCGGCTGTCTCTGCCTTCTGGTCCCCAGAGTTAAGTCCTGTCTGTCCTGCCGCCTTCACATGACAGAGGAGCATTTCTGGAATGTTGAAGCTATGTCGCTAAGTCATAGGCTAGATTTAACCCTGGAATCCATAGGCCCAGAGCCCCCTCCCTGCCTGGAGGGCAGAGCCCCCCACTGGGCATAGGGCAGACCCTCAAGTCCAACGTGTGCCATTCCCTGTGCTACGGCCCTTGGTCCCTCCATTCCCACCAGCCTGTGCCTTGTTGGAGTCCCTTCTCCCAATGAGCCTGCTGCAAGGTACAGAGAAAGAGGTTGTTGTCCCCTCCCCCAACTGGAGACACCCCCCAACACCCCTTCTAAGAAGCAGCCCCTCACCAGACAAGGGGGCTGCTAAGCCCGGGAGGTGGATGCTAATCATGATGTGACCCCCACATCCCTGCCCCCGGTCAACCCATGGATGCCCTTCCTGGGCTACCACCAGCCCAAGTCCCCCGGGGGGCCCACAGTGGCACCCGAGTACATCCATGTCCTATAACATAGGGACCATGTGGTCTTTCTCCCCTTCCTCCTGGACCATGCCAGACCCAGCCTCTCTGGAAGGAGGCTCTGAACAGCAGTGGCTGAGCAGGGACAGCGGAGGTCAGCCAGCGGGGGGCCCAGAGCAGGCGGCCCGGCCTGGGGCCCGCATGAGCGCACTGTGCTTCCCTCTGAACACTCCTGCCGACCGCTCCCTTGCTCAGCCAGACCCACCCCCTCCGCTCCCCAAAGGGGCCTGAAAACGCTGCAACTGTCTGCAGAGAGAGCAGCAGCCAGTGGCACCTCACCAAGGGGACCTCTGCCTCTGGGACGTGGAGGAGCAGACTCACGGGCCATCTATGGGTGTCCCCTCTGGCTGCTGTGAAGTTCAAGTGACTCCTGCTGGGTGCACTGGGCCTTTGGGCACTGAGCTCTGGGGAACCCCGGGGTCATCTCCCTGAGAAGCACCCCTGAGCCTCTGTCCCTGCCCTGCTCCTGGTGACAGGGCTGCCCAGGGGTGAGCCAGGCCTGGCTATTGGAGCGGCAGCTCCAGGCGAGGGCATTCCTGTGGGCCCCAAGTTCTGAACAGAAGGTCGTGCACCCCATCCACGCAGATACTCCCTTCACATCCAGTGGGCTCTGTTCTTGGGGCGCCTGCAGGCAGAGCCAGAACCCCCCGCCTTCGATGGACCAGCATTTGGAAGAATATGTACAAAGTTATTCTTCTCTCGGTTGTTTCTTGTAGTTTGGTTTGCTTCACTTTTGGTGGCTTCGTCAGATCTTATGTTTGATGCCACTTTTTGGCCATGTAAACTATGACTGGTAATTTTATGGTTTTATTTATGAATAAAGAATGCCATTTGTCACGCCCTCCGGAGCCACTACCGAGCTACCCTCCTTCCCCTGGCTGTGGCATGGCAGCTCCCTGGGCTTCCCCATGTGCAACAAGAAAGCTGACACCCTTCTTCCCACCAGTCAGGGAGGTGGGGACGGCCCTGATGAAGTCAGTTTTGGCTGATAGGAAAGACGGCCCTTAGGGTCAGATAGACCCTCAGCCACTTGTCAACTCTGTGGCCTTACTTGTGAGTGGGCCCCAGGCTGACCCTGGGGGTGGGGGTGGGGGAGACCAAGGGACCTCTCTGAGAGAACCCCTCCCCAGCCCCAGTCTGAGGGCCCCCCTGCCCGACTCCTCCAGCTGCCTCCCGCACCGGCCAACCCTATAGCCTACTGCACATGGCCTCTGGCAGGAAACCAGAGTCGCTATTGTTGTCACTACCCAGGGCCTCCCAGCTGGGAAGATGCAGTCACCACAGTGGCCATCTGTCCGGCCGGCTTGGTGCCAGTGTGCCTTATTCACCTTGACAAGTGTTCCCTACTGTCCCGGGCTCAGATCCGAGGCTCAAAGGGCTTCTACTCAGGTGGCAGGTGACAGAAGGGACATGGAAAAAGAAAATTAAGAGCATGAGGAACACATGAGGGCTAGATGACAATATCTCTGGGGTAAGAGCAATCAGCGTGTCCAGGGAAGGTGACAGGCAGGAGGGGTCTTGGGGACAAGGGTGGGACACGAGAGGGGTGGGGAAGGAAGGAAAGGTTAAGAAACATCCCAGGGCTGTGAGGGTCCCTGCCTGCCCATACAGGTGCCGGGGTAGCCACAGGAGGCTGGAGAGGTAGAAAGGCCAAGCTGCTGTGAACCCCCAAAGTCCAGGGAAGGCCAGGCAGCTGGGAAATGACTAAGCTGGGACTAGACCCCATGTCTGTCAAATTCCAAGGCCCAGGACTGGGGCAAAGAGGTCATGCCCAGCTTGAAATAACGCTTCCCATCCTTCCTCCTTGACCTGGCTCAAGGTTGCTGGCTATTGCACTGGTGACACCTCCTGAAATAGGCCCCTGATCACACCCCTGTAGACCATCCCCCTTGAGCTCAGGAGGGCGCTGGCACTCACTTTAGCAAAGTCAGAAGTGACAATCTGCTTGCTCCATCTAAGCTTAGAAAGCTGAGCAGCTTCCACTTCATACCCTTAGGGCCCCTAAGCTTCTTGTAAGAAGCCTCCCACCCCAACCCAGGCTGCTGTAGAGACCCCCTGCAGCACGAGGGGCTTTGTTGTCCCAGCTAGGCTCCAGCTGAGTGCAGCTGAGCCAGTGACCAGGATCCAACCAACCCCCATGGAACAGATTTGCACCCCGTCCTCCCCTTCCTGAAGAGCCTTGCACACGTTAAATGGCAGTCTTTAAGCCCTAAGTCAAGCTTGTCCAACGCATGCCCCGTGGGATCAGGATGGTTTCAAATGCAGCCCAACACACGTTTGTAAACGCTTTTTTTTTTTTAAGATTTATTTTTATTGTGTTTTGACAGAGAGAGATACAGACAGAGAGAGACAGAGAGAAGGGGGAGGGCCCAGAGCAGTCTCCATAGTTGACAGCATTAGTTTTCCATATAGTTTCACTCCACAGGTGGGCGTGGGGCTGTGCAGGGCAGGAACTGGGCCAGGAGCCTCCCGCATAGGCCCCGGCAAGAACTGAACTGGGGGCACACCCCAGCTCAGCATGTGGGTCCGCATGGGCTGGGGCCGGGATTCGATCCTCAGGCTCTGGGGCTACAAAGCGAGCGCTTAACCCACTGAGCCATCCCAGCTCCCCCCAAACTTTCTCAAAACATGAGATTTTTTTCCAGTTTTTTTTTTTTTTTTTTTTAGCTCATCAGCTTCTGTTAGTGTTAGTGTATTTTATGTGTGGCCCAAGACAACTCTTCTTCTTCCAGTGTGGCCCAGGGAAGGCGAAAAGGTTGGACACCCCTGACTTGAATTCAGGGTGATGTATTATGTGGCTTAGAGGTAGACTGTCAAAGCACCCCGCGGCTGCCCGCTTCCATGCCGCTCCAACAAGCAAGCCCCTCCATTCAAAGGCCTGGGACTAATCGGGAAGCGGTGGCCCCTGGAAACGGCCGTTCAGCTGCAGGAGAGACAGCAGAGTGGGGAGCGGAGGTTTTCCCAACCCCCTTCCTCTGGAGGGCTATCGAGGACGCAAGCCTGCCTTGAGCCCCAAACCTGCTTATTATTTTAGGAAAAGAAATAAGAACAAAAGGGGGAGAGAGAGAGAGAGAGGTGGAGGGAGGGGTGACTCCTTTCCCTGGAACAGGCAGCTGGAGCGCCAGCAGGGCCAGCACAGAGCGTCTGTCCTCTTCGGGCCCTAAGACAGACTATGAGGTTGTGCCTATGAGTGGGAGGCAGCCATCGAGATGAAGCGGCCTGTGCAGCAGGTGCGCTCTGAGTTCTGTGAGGGAAGTCGTGCCGTCCCCAACCCCAGCATCACCGAGTGAAGCCTGAACCGTCCCCACCTCCCTCCCTCACATGTATTCATTCAACAAACATTTCCTGAGCTCGACTTGATGCCAAGCCCTGCTTCAGATACCAGAGGTACGGGGGTGAACACAAACAACTGAGGTCCTCTCTCCTTCCGGACCTTCCACCGGGAAAGTAACCCGTCAGGTGGACGAGTCTCCATGCCGATGAGCGCTGTGAAGGGTGACAGCAGCCACCGTGTCCAGGGAGGGTGTGCATGGCAGGGAGGGCGAGAGGGGACTGGAACAGGAAAAGGAAGGCTGCAGACCTCAAATGTGACGAGATGGTGCCAGGCACTGTCTTTTCCTAACTTGGACCCCGACCCCCACCCCGCAGGTCCTCAGAAACCTCACCTTCCCTGGGCCCTGAGCACACAGCTGCCTACCAGGTGACTCACAGCTGTCCTCTAACCTCAGTGTCCCTCCTGACTGCCCCTCACTGCCTCCTACAGTAAGGTGACCAGACGTCCCGCTTTTGGTGGGACAGTCCCAATTTTTAACACTTTGTCCTACATCCCGTGGCGTTTTAAAAAAGTCCCGATTTTTGGAAAGAATGCACAACAAGCTAGGGAACGGCGGGAGATAGACCAAATTTTTAATCACGACCCCCCTACCCCCACCCCCCGGTCAATGGTGTCCCGCTTTACCAATGTTAAAATCTGGTCACCTTATCCTACAGCCCTGAGCGGCCTGAACCTCACCTTCATCTCCCCCAGACCACTCTGCCCATCCCTTCCAGCGAAGACCATTGACAAGCCTGAAGCATTGAAACATCACAGAATCTTGTGAAATGGTGCCATCCTTATATGGATGCCTCAGTTAAAATAGCATCTTTCCATGTACTTTGATTGAGAGACGTTCAGCTTCAATTAATTTATCCACCTACACACACTTTCTTCATGTCTGTTTGTTTCGGTGGAGGGGGTGGGGGTGGTGTCTGCTTCACCCAGGCCCCAGCAGAGGTTTATTCAGCTTCCAGTGTAATCACCTCGTTGCCATGGGATCACTCTCTTCCATCAACCTCGCCTTGCACTCTGGGGCGGTCATTGGCCCCATGCCTTTCCTCCACCCTCTGTCTCCGATCAGACCCCGATCCTGTAGACTCCACTCCCTACAGCCCTCCCCTTGGTCCTCTTTTCTCCCTGCATGCCCTGGCCCAGCTGGAGTCGTCAGAAGCATCACAGAATGCCCAAGGCGTCTTAGACTTCTTCTGATTCCAGCCAGCTCACCTTGACAGATGTGCTGAGAGACCAGAGAGGACAGAGGACGTCCTCAAGGTCACACAGCCCCAGTCACCTTGACAACTCTGCTCACTCCACTGGTTTCTTTGCCCCACTCCGGTCCCCTAAACCCATCAACACACACACAGGTTCACTCCCGGGGCTGCCCCCACCATGGCCTTTGCTCAGGCCCGTCCCAGCTCCCCACTGACCTCAGAGTCATGTTCAACGCCCTCAGCTGGCTTCAAGTCTCCCCACGTCAAGGCTCCAACACCTACCTCGAAAAACCTGAATCTAAGCACAGATCAAAGCATAGTCCCTACAACGTCACATCAATACAAGCTCAATAAATATCGAGACAGTCCTCTTGTCAGTCATGATCTTTGTGAGAAAGCCCCACTCTGCGGCCCCGTCCTGTCACCCTGAGACCCAGTCTTGAAGGTGAGGGGACCGCGTGGCCAGGGGTGAGCTCTCATCTGGGGACTCCGAGCTGGCTGCTCTCACCTCCAGGCTCTACTGCTACTGTGCTGCATGAGGTTGGATAAGGGACCTAACCTCCCTGTGCTTCAGAGGGTTGTTTTGACGATTAAATGAGATAATGTTCAATAAAAGTAAGCTAAAGTATTACTGCTATTGTTACCATCATAATTTATTATTACCACGGTTACTATTTGTTGACATGTCCCCACTTCAAGCTGTGATGAGCTACCACGGTGCCCCAGACGCCAGCAACCTCCCACCCCAGCCCCCAGCTCCAGCCCTTGGGGAAGAGCTGCCTCCCCTCCCCACACCAGCTTCTCCCCAGCTCTCAACTCCAGAAGGCTGGCTCCTGGGGGATGCCCCAGGGGGGAGCGGGTGCAGCTGGGGGAGGGGAGGAACAAAGGGGACGTTGCTAGCGGTTGTGGTGGAGCAGGCCTGGGCCTGTCCAGATGGGACACTCACCAAAACCCCTGCCCTAGGGAGCTGCTAGCACCATGTTCGCCACCCCCACGTGCAGCCTTTCCCTGCTCACCGCCCCTTCCCTCACCCCACTCAGCCCTGCCTCCCAGAGCCAGCCAAAGGTGACACACACGCGCACGCACACGCACAGGCAGAGGTTTCCGCTGCGTTCTCCCTCCCGCTCCCCCGCCCCCATCGCCTCAATTAGGGCTAATGGAGCAGCAAGTATAATAGCTGGAGACAGTGTTTGTCCCCAGTGACAGGTGAGGCAAACACAATTCTTCACACCGAGAGTAGCAGGACAACGTGCCTGCCATGACCCTTCCCCGATGGCACCCTCTTGGGCCGCAGTAGCCGGGGGTTCCAAGCCAAGGCCCCCTTTGCTGGGTTGGCTCTGGCCGGCTGGAGGGTGCTGCTCATGCCCAAAAGAAAAGTTAAGGAGTGCTGCGCTGGGGCTGAATGATGTCCCAAGCCTGCGCTTGCGTTCCCCCTCACTGGGCCTGTGTGTCACAAAGGAAGGAGCTGTGGCTTGGGGAGCCCGGACCCCCGGGGCCAGGCTGTGGCCATAACACTGACCCTAGGCTGCCTCTTCCTGCCCCCTTATTGCAGCCCCGAATCCACTGTCCCTGACAAGCCATAAAAGGGTGTAGCTGAGTTTTTTCCCACCTGCCCACAGATAGAGAGGGGCGCACCCTCCCCAGGGTAGACCCTTTCCATCACCGAGTCCTGAAATTCCACCATTAGAAATGCATTCCTTGGGCTGAGCTTTCAGAGTGTTGGCTGTCTGGGAGAGATGACCCCTGAGGAAGTGAATGGGATTCTGAAAAATGGGGTTGCATGAGGTTGCTGGGCTCCAGGCAGGGGAGGTGAGGGGCTGAGGTGCACACAGCAAGGGAGCAGAAGTGAGTAAACAAATGTCAACTGCTCCAAGGTCGCCTTATTTTTCTCCCCCACCGGCCATCAGAATGGCCCAAGCTCTCCAGCGCCACCCGCCCTCCAGCCCCTGCGCAGCTGGGAGCTTGGCCTGCTCTGGCCCCAGCTTTTGCTACCATCAGATGGGACAGAGAGGCCTCAGGACCACCCACCCAGGCCTGCCCTGTATAGCTAGGGAGCACGGAGAGCCAGGCCTGCTCAGGAAAGAAGGGTGAGGCGGCGGCTGAGCACCCCTGCCTGCGCTCCAGCCCCCCAGCTTCCTGCCCCGTTTCCCCACCCGGCCCCCGTGAAAGCGCACGCTTTCCAGGGAAAGTCTGGCCCCGGCTCCCACTTGGCTGGGCCTCAAGCGCTATACTTAGAAAGCGGGAGGGGCCTCGGCCGTGCCCACTGGCGGCTCCCAGCCAGACCTGGCCTCACAGGGAGGCACCGCCAGGGACAAGCCCAAGGAGCCCCGCGGCCCAAGGCCCTGTTTCCCCGGTGCCACCTGCCCCGGCTTCCAGAGCCACAGAAAGGCCAACTGTCCTCACACTCGACTTCACGCGGCCCGTCTTTAAGGATCTGGGTTTGGTACTTTTCTACGAATATGGATTCTAAAGGGCTCAACTGTACCAGAAAATAGAAAGCCTATCAAACCACTTTATTTCTCTTGTGTGCGCACACACACACACACACACACACACACACACACGGAAAAACAGCAAACAAGACAATGCTGCTTTTTTCTAGTTTCCAGATGCTTTTAAGTTGATGAGGGCTTGTGGGGTGCCAGGATAGCTCAGCGTTGAACACTGGCCTCACAATCACGGGGTCCGGGGTTCGAGTCCCAACCCCAGCCCGTGCAAACCCCACACACCGAACTGTGGGGCAACTGGCAGCCACTGAGATGGCTCAGCAGCGAAGGTTCTCACCTCCCATGTGGGGGGCCTCCGGTTTGGTTCCCGCCCCACACAGCCCCACCTCCACCTGTGCAGAATGAAACCATGTCACAACTATGGAGACTGCTCTGGGCCCTCCCCCTTCTCTCTCTCTCTCCTTCTGTCTCTCTGTCTCTCTCAAACAATAAAATAAATCTTTAAAGAAAAGAAAGGAAAATTGGGGATGGGAGGTGTGTGTGTGGTGAGTGTGAGTGAGTGTGTACGCGGGTGTGGGTGGGGAGGGGCCGGGGGGTGTTTCCATGTGGGAAAGGGCACCGTGTTTCTTCCATTTCACCCCTACCCCTCATCGGGGAACAGGTCAACCTCCAGAAGGTGCCTCCGACGATGAGGTCCCCGGGGAGGGCAGCTGTAGGACAGATGCTTGTAGCCTCACCTGGGGGCACCTGTCCTGGCCTCACCTCAGGAACAGGAAGCCAATGGGACAACTGGGAGGAAGCGCCTCCCTGTGAGGGCTCAGCAGGGTGGGTGGGAGAGCTAGACCTCTATACCCCCCTCACCTGCCCCCAGGCTCCAGCCACTGCCTGGGAGGAGGTGTGATTGTGGGCCCGGGAGTCCTCGGAGCTGAGGGTGCGGCTCAGGGATGCTCAGCTGAGGCTGGGGAATGAGTTTCCTCCTGGGAGAGGGTCCAGGCCCCCCGCCAGGCCCTCCTCTTCTCCCCACTCCTCTCTCTGCACCCACATTGCTGCCTGCCCCCCACCCCTACCTTCTGACCCCTGCACGGAAAACCAAGGCTGGCTGGATGGGGGCCTCCCTCCAAGCTCTAGCCACTCCACCCCCCAAGCCCTCGTGAATGGCGCCAAGGCCAAACCAAGTGACCTGGGCAAAGCTGAAGTATGGGTGACCCACACAACACCCCTCTTCCTGCCCCCCAAAGACAACTGTGCAGATGCTCAGCTGTGCTCCCAGCCAAGAACCAGACTTGTTATGAACTTGGTCACGTTAGAGTAGAAACCTTTGTTGAGTGTCTCCAATGTGCCGAGGTGACACGCACGCTGAAGGGCTCCTCACATGTCCCCAGCAAATCTCCAGTGGTGGGACTTTAGGCATGGGGCGGACAGCGGGTCTCCCCAGAAACAAGCCTGGCAAGGGAAGGGGCCGGGGGCATGTGGGGCCGTGTTGTCTGGGCGCTGCCCACAGCCAGTTGGCCAGTTCAGCCATCAGTAACCTCCGAGCAGTGGCCCAGAAGCCAGCCCAGCACCTGGTTGGCCACAGTGGAGGCTCAGCCCTTGGCTAAGGGCTCTAGCTGGGGACTCAGACTTCCCACAGGCTGCACTGTGGGTTTCCCCACATGACCTTGAGCAAACCACTTACCCTCTGAGGTCCAGCTTCCCGTACCCACATGCCCTGGTGATCCACAGGGTCTTCGGTGAAGGCACTTCCCTGCCAGGGGCTGGTAAGGCCATCGCAGGCCGGAAATGACAGAGGAACAGACCATTTCCAGGCTATTGTGCTCTACGCAGGAGAGGGCACAGGCTGGAGACAGACAGCCTTGAGGGTGGGGAAGCCGGCCTGGGGAGGCAGAGGGCAGGCCATTCAGCAGCCAAACGAGGCAAGAGATCATGAAGCTGCTCCACTCTCCTGAGCAGAAGGCTGGGGCAGGACCAGGGTGGCCGGGTCCCCCTGCTGTGTGGCCCAGGAAGGGCAGGCACGGTAACTGGGCCTCCTTTCTCACAGGCAGAAACTCTGGATCCTTGGAGAAAGCACACTGGTCACGTGGCTCCAGGTCCACATCCCAGGGGAGCCTTGGCAGCCCTGGGCCCCGAGACATGCTAACCCCGGCTTCACGGGGGCCGCAAATGACAGGGACACTGCTGAGGGCAACTCCCGTGGCTGGTGGTCATTGGAACAAGACTCTCCTTTGGTGCCCAGTTGGTGGCCTTTGCCCCTCACCATGCTTCAATCTGTATCCACGAAGCACCTGAACAGGCGAGAAGGGAGGGCGGATGGCCAGATGATCAGCCCTGCCCCACCCAAAGGCCAACGCCCACCCCCCCACCCCCGCCCACGAGTGTGGGGGAGGGGGACGCTTGCTGAATGAGCCACAACCGGGCTTCCATCCCCTGGGGGGCTGCAGGCCAGTGTCCCTGACAGACGAAGACTGACCAGGCTGTTTGTTCCGGTAGAGCTGGGGGCCTGGCTTGGTAGACTCACCATTCACACCGTTTTAACCAGGACAGTGCCATTTTTTCATATTTCCTGACCATCCAATAGTTTTAATATAAATGTCAATTTTGTTCCGTTTTTAATTTTTTGTAAAAAAACTGAATTTGGGTTAAATCATAAGGCTCTATGCTAATCAATGCATGCATTAAACTACTAATGTAAGGGGAAACTGGGATGGCTTAGCAGGTTAAGTGCTCACTTTGCAGCCCCAGGGTCCAAGGATCAAATCCCAGCCCCGGCCCATGTGGACCCCTATGCTGAAATGGAGTGTGGCCCCCGGTTTGGTTCTCACTGGGGCAAGCGTCCCATGTGGGAGGCTCCCAGTTTGGCCCCCAGCTCACGAGAGCGTGCCTTCCATGTGGGAGGTTCCAGGCCTGGTTCCTGCCCTGCGCAGCCCCCACCCACCTGTGTGGAATGAAACCATGTTGAAAACTAATGACGTACAACTATGGAGACTGCTCTGCCCCCCCCTTCTCTCTGTCTCTCTCTCTGTCTCTGTCTCTGTCTCTGTCAAAAACAATAAAATAAATCTTTAAAAAGCAAAAATACTAATGTGACAAAAGAAGTTCCATTGACTTTATGCGGTCAGGGCCAAGTTTGAGCTACCGACAATCAGACGTTGCCCTCTCGCTTGTCTGCAGCAGCAGGGAATTCAAGAGGTGGTCGCTAAGCCCCATTCAGTGTGGGAGCCAGGAGGGTCTTGATGCACGCAAACTACTGACCGGGCTCCCCTGGCTGCAAGCTTCCATCAGGTTAGGAGTATGGGGTGCAGTGACTGTTACTGTTATTTCTGCCATCATTCCGCCCAAAGAGATTCTCTCTGCCTTACATTCAGTTTGATTCAGACTTTTCAGACTCATGTTTCAGTTCAAATGCAGTATAGGAAACACTGAGAAGTTCAAGTGGGTGCTACTAGAGAAGATACCTCAATGGAATGAAATACAGAACAGCCTGAACAGGGGACTCAGCATGCACACAGACACAGAAGAAATGTGTATCCGATCAGGGGACCCTCATGAAATCTACAATTGTGATGCAGTTGGTTACACGGAATAAAGAAAACATTTCTGTATCTGCTGGGTAAATACTTTTTCTGACATAGACTTTCAAGACTTTTGTAATATTATAGTGTTTCTTCTTTGTCTTCTAGGAAGTACAGCACCTGTCAAAAGAATATATTCTGTTATGAACAGCATATGGTCAAAGGAGAAATCTAGATTAAGTGTTGAGACAATGAGGGCTATGTTAGTTGTAAAACAAAATTGTATCATGGGGTGTGGGAAGTTTTATGAGAAGGTGCGGAAAGACCGAAATTTGCTGGGTAAGATGACTTCATCTGAGAAATATTCATGGCACGGCCATGGTGAAATGCAGTCTGCCTCTACATCTACCTAAATTTTTGTGAGTCCTGTCACTGAGAAGAATTGTTAGCTCGATATGTTCATGTAAGAAAACTTTTGTTATCATCTTACTTTTTCATAAATATAGAATATTCCCCTTTTTGTCATCCCCAGATCCTGTTTTTGTTATTCCAACATCCCGTTTTTGCTTCAAGGAAACATGGTCAGCCTACATGTGGTTGGGACATAACCCCACCCTTGGATCCCAGCAGCCTTCATTCTGACCCATGAGGTTGCCCACTGCCACCACGAATGGGGGTCTTACAGTGCCCAGCAGTACAGCAAAGAGCCTCACCAGCAGGGAGGGCCAGCAGTGGGCACAGAGCTGGCCCAGGGTCAGTGCCCTGGGTCAGGCTGGGCCCTGATACCCACTGCCTTCCCACGCCTGGAAGGAGCTGAAACCCCTCTTCCTTCCTACTGCCCTCCAGACAGTAAGCTCCTCAAGGTGCTGAAGCCCTTTTGATCCCCACCCAGTACCCAGCACAGGACGTATCCCAATTCAGTCGGCATGTACTGAGGAGTGGGGGGGAGGGCTGAACCCCAGCTGCATGCAGGGCTGGCTTTCTGGTGGTGGAGATGCAAACATGAGTAATTACAAGGCAGATTGCACAAATAGCCCGGGGAGCCAAGGCGGACCTCAATGCACGAGGGTGCTCCGGCTCCTAGGCTAGTCTTCTTCCCATTCCACTGAGTGGTTTAGGTCCCTGGTCACACCTTAATGACCATGGGCTTAATTGGGGGGGCGGGGGGGAGCACTGGGGCTGGTCTCCTCTCCCTCAGTCTCAACAGACTGCCTGATGTCAGGGCCAAATCCTGTGACACTGCCCAGCAGTGGGGTGTGGGAGCAACACAGGTCCCTGGGGAAGCCAGTCTCCCTTTTAGTTACACTGGGGCACCGCCTGCCTTTCAGGGGTCTGGTAGTGTCTTAGGGCTACCTAACAAGTACCACAGACTGGGTGGCCCAAAACAACAGAAAAAAAATTTTTTTTTTAAAGATTTATCTCCATTGTTTCTGACAGAGAGAGAGAAAGAGAGAGAGACAGAGACAGAGAGAAGGGGGAGGGCCCAGAACAGTCTCCATAGTTGCACATCATTGGTTTTTCCACATAGTTTCATTCCACAGGTGGGCGGGTCTGCACAGGGCAGGAACTGGGCCAGGGTCTCACCCTGGTGAGAACTGAACTGGGGGAACTCCCCAGTTCAGCATATGGGTCCGCACGGGCCGGGGCCGGGATTCGATCCTCGGTCCCCAGGGCTGCAAAGTGAGAGCTCAACCCACTGAGCCATTCTGGCTTCCCTGAAACAACAGAAATGTATTGTGTCCCATTCCAGAGGCCAGAAGTCCAAAATTGGGGCATGGGCAAGGCCAAGCTCCCTCTGAAGGCTCCAGGGCAGGGCTCCCCAATCCCCAGGCCGAGGACCAGTACCAGTCTGTGGCCTATTAGGAACCAGGCAGCACAACAGGAGGTGAGCGGAGGTGAGCGAGTGAAGCTTCGTCTGTGTTTACAGCCGCTCCCCATCGTTCATATTGCCACCTGAGCTCCGCCTCCTGTCAGATCAGCAGCGGCATTAGATTAGTTGTATAACTACATCATTATATACTACAATGTCATAATAATAGAAATAAAGTGCACAATAAATGTAATGCGCTTGAATCATCCCCAAACCGTCCCTCTACTCCTCCCACCACCGGTCCATGGGACAATTGTCTTCCACAAAACTGGTTCCTGGTGTCAAAGAGGTCGAGGACGGCTGCTTTAGGAGATGGTCCTTCTGCTTCTCCTAGATCCTGGTGGTCCCAGGTGACAGTCCCTGGTTGTGGCAGCATCACTCCGAACTCCTCCTGGGCTTCCCCTGGCCACCTGCTGCCTCTGCCCTCATATGGCCTCCCCTCTCTGTGTCCCTCTCTTCTTGCAAGGACATCAGTCAGACTGGATTAGGGGTCATCGCATCTTAATGAATTACATCTACCAGGATCTCATTTCCAAATAAGGTCCTCCTGTTCTAAGGTCCTGGGGTTAGGATGTCAACACAGCTCTCAGAGGGACACAGTTCAGCCCATCACAGGGGTGTCGGGAGGTCTGAGACTAAAGGGAGACCGTCCTGAGCCCCTGCGCCCAGCGTGCAGATGGAGGCAGGCCTGAGAGCTGGACAGGCCGGGGCAGGGCTGTCTGGGGCCGGCGGGGGGTGGGGGTCTGCGGCCCGGGGCGTGTCTGGGGACGGCTTTAACTCCTCTGGTTGTTTAAAGCCGCCCTCCTGTTAAGAAGGGGGTGGGTCCGGGTGGATAAACGCATTCAAGGCAACTTGATTTTCCCCAGAATAGACCCAGGTCCCAAGAGTAGAGAACTGGGGCCGACCTCTTTGAAGTGCAAATGCGGGCCCCTGGTGCAGCCCTCCCGGAATAATCGGGCCTCACATCTGCGCTGACGCCGGAAGTGCGCCCGCCAGCTGCTCCCGGGCCCCCGGGCCACCACGCAGTCCCCCAAACCGCCGCTTATCCGGGAGGGGGTGCAGGGACCGAGTGCTCGGTGTGCTGGCAGCAGCTGCGGCCTGCCTCCTCGTGTGCGGGGAAGCCCGCTGTCCCCGCCAGGCTGTGTGATGACCCGGGAGGGCACGAGCGGCCCTTTGTTTAACAGGCAGCCCTGGGGACGTCTGGGCTCAGTCACAAGTGGGGGACAGGACCTTTGGTGGCTGTGATAAGAATCCAGGAGTGAACTTGGTGATGCGTGTGGCAGGAGGGGTCCCAGCTGGCCGCTCCAGGGACACCAGCTGGCTCCCCTGCAAACCCAGGGCCACAGCCAGCAAGCACCCAGACAAGGGGGGATCTGCTCCAAAAGCAGGGGCTTGGGAACCCCACAGAGCTGACGGCTGTGGGGCTCTGGGCCAGTTCGCTAACGCAAGCCTGGTTTTCTCGTCTGTAAAACAGGAACCGTGATGCCTGCGCCTGGGGGCGGCCTTGACACAGTGTAGGCCAAGCACCCATCAGTGACATTGAACACATCCGAAGTCCCAGCACCAACCCCCGCAGTTGCGCTAAGGGAGGCGAGAGGAAAACACAGGCCGTGTAGCTCTCAGGAGACCCTGGGTGCAGAGTCCTTCTGGAGAAATGGTTGTTCCCTCCTTAGGGCTCCCTTCATCCCATGGATCTGCTCCTTGCCGGCCCAGGTCACCTGACCACCGCTCGGGGCCCTTGCCTCTTGCAGGGCCCATTTGGGATCTGTCTGGGCTGAGGTTAACAGAGCACAGTCCACAAAAAGCTCCTAGCCTGAGGCCAGACAGGCATCAGCTGAAACACAGTGGCCCACCCAACACTTGGGTCATTGGTCACCAAGCCAGCAACAGCAGTGGCTGGGCCTGGGGGTCTAAGGACCCTCTCTTGGGCATCCTCAGCAGCTGCCTGGGAATAAGGCCAAAGCTGCCTGACTCCTTGCCAGAGCTTCTCCTTGGGGATGGCACCCTTACTTGGAGGGATCAGAACTGTAACACTGAGACTCTGCAGCCTGCCCGGTAAAGGCTTCTGGGAGCTGAGACCCGCCTGGGCCTTCCTGGGCCCCTCAGGGGCCCGACCCACTGCAGGCTCCGAAGGGAAGGTATTGAACTTGGGTCTGTATGAGTGTCCTGTGGCTGCAGTAACAAAGTGCCGGCCCTTGCTACCCAGTCCTAGGGGAGGGCATAACCTGAAGAGAACACAGAAAGCATCTCTGGGTGTACCCGAGGGGACTACAGTGAGAACCAGGGGTGAAAAGGAGGGCCAGGAGGGGGAAGAAAGCACCTGGACGTCCCACTCGGGGTATCTGGCAGGATTGTGCAAGGAGACCCCTCGTGTCTCGCACACTTGGACTGAAGTAGCCCCCGGCTAAGAACACTCTTTCCTGTGTGACATACTGACACCTTGTGGTGAGTACTGGAAGCACAGCAAGCATCGCAGGGCATGTTTTCAAGTTTTATTTCTGTGATTAAAAGCACTGCCATCTGCAGACACACAGACGACCCCGTTATTAGCATATGGCTGGTCGCTGAATGGCCGGCAGGGACCCCAAACTGATGAGGGGGTTCAAGCCATGGCTCGAGATGGTTTTATAGCTGGGCAACTCTCCTTACTGGGGGCCGGGCCAACCCCAGGGCAGGGCTCACAAGAGTGTCTGTGCCCCTACCAGTTCCCTGAGATGAGCCCTCCCCACCCACACGCTCCAGCTAGCAAAAGCAGCCGACTGAACAAGCATCCCCAGGGCTGCAGCGTCACCCTTCCCCCGGGATGCCTTGGACTGTCGGTCACCCATCTAGGAATTACGCTTCAGGCCCTCTTTACAAGAACAGGGATGGACCCTTGAGGGCATTATGCTAAGCGAAGTAAGTCAGAGAAAGACAAAGGCTGTCTGATCTGACCTATGTGGAATCTGAAAATACTGAGCTGCTAGAAACAGATCAGACTGGTGGTTGTCAGAGGCAGTGGGCCAGGGGTGGGGGAGGTGGATGAAGGAACTCCAAAAGCACAAACTTCCGGTTATATGAGATAATTAAGCCCTGGCGGTGTGAGGGACAGCACGGTGGTTCCAGGTAACAATACTGTATCATATGGGTACGTTTGACAGTTGTCAAGAAGGTAAATATTAAAAGTTCTCATCACAAGGAAAACCATTTGTTAACTATGTGAGGTAATGGACGTTCATTGATCTTACTGTGGCAATCATTTTGCAAGGTATAGCTACATCAAATTCATTATGTTATGCACCTTAAACTTATACGATGTTATATGACAATGACAAGGGTTGTCCGGAAAGTATTCAGCCATGTACTATGAGCAATAGAGGCATTTATGGTTGGGTGTTTTTCAGATGGCCCTCCTGTATCTAAATGAAGCTGGTGGGCAATAAAAAATGTATATAGATCCAAGCTCTCTCCCTCTTCTTTTTGGGCGCTGAGTTCAGGAGCACTTCTAGCTCTTAAGGGCACATTCCCAACGAGGACCAAGCCAGGAGCCGCGGTGGCTGGGCTTTTGGAGCTAAGGACCCTCTCTTGGGCATGCGCAGAGGCTGCCTGGGAGTAAGGCCACTCCTTCCCAGAGCTTCTTGAGAAAGGGCACCCTCTCGTGGAGGGGACAGGGCTGTGCCACTGAGACGCTGGAACCTGCAGGTAAAGGCTTCCGGGACCCTCCGGAGCCACAGCATTGTGTCTAAGCCTGAGGCTGTGAGGTCACTGCTGTCCCTGTCCTCTGAGCCCTGCTCCTCAGTGTGTCCCGTGTAACAGAAAGGAGAGGGGCTCTTAGTAGGGGGGAGGGGGTCCCTACCAGACTGACAGGCCATGAGGACGCCCTCTGGAGGTCTCTGTTCAGGTCTGGTGGGGAGTAGTGGTGGTAACCAAGGAGAGAACACAATGCAGAGCCACTAAGGTGGGCGATTTTGTCTTGCTCTTCTGAAAAAGATGCCAGTCCGGAGCCCCTCTGCCCTCAGATGGTTCTGCCTGAGAATAGAATCCTGGTAGCCCTTCCCCCACGAGGAGACTGCACGGCCCACCTTTATGCCATAGGTCTCATTACTCTAACAAGACGTAAGGTCTTGGTCATGATCTTCTCATCCTTAAAAAGAACCGGGGGGGGGGGGGCCAGAAATGCTGGGATAGCTCAGCAGTTGTGCGCTTGTTCACAGTCTTGAGGTTCGGGGTTCGATTCCTGGCCCCTGCCTGTGCAAACCCCACATGCTAAACTTTGAAGCAACTGGTAACTGCAGGGATGGCTGGGCTGTGAAGGTTCTCATCTCTCGCGCGGGAGGCCCCTAGTTTGGTTCCCACCCCTCATGGCCCCACATCCACCCATGTGGAATGAAACCATGTCACAGCTAATGACATACAACTATGGAGAATGGTCTGGGCCCTCTTCCTTCTCTCTCTCCTTCTCTTTGAGAACAAGATGTGAGTTCAAAACAAGTCAATCGTACGCGATCTGTATGACCTTCGGAAAGTTACTGAACACCTTGCTTCGGGACTCACATTAGTATCATGGAAAGAGTTTCACCAGCCACACAGGAGACGCAGTAAGACAGCTTTCCCGGAACACGGAACACTGCTTAAGAGCACAAATTCTTCTAAGACACATGGACTCAATAACATGTCCACACTGTTTTGAGATCGTGCATCATAAAATGGTTTTTATTTCCTTTTGATTTCTATCACCCCCTGGTAATGTAGGGAGGACCCCTGCTCAGGTTGTTTGCAGAAAAAAAGGCAACAGGTTAAGTGACTTAGTCACTGAGGTGGGGACATTGAACTTCCCCATAGCTGTGAATCAATTCATCATCCATAAAATAAGGAGATTTTCTTATTAAGATTTAAAAGGCATAATATTACAAACATAGTAACGAAGGCCCAGAGATTTAACGATTTTTCATACAATCAGTAAGAAAGAGGCAGAAACAAGATTCAAACCCAGATACTCTGCAAGCCATTTTGTAGCATTTGCACTTAATCTTTAACAGTTTAGAGTGGTAGGGTAGGCACTATCCCCATTTCTATGATAAGTAGGGTCAGAGATGCTAGCTAGTCTGCCTGTTCTCATAACGTAGTGGTAGGACACAGACTTGCTTTTGGCCTGCTGTTCCCAACGTGCACAACTCTGCACACCAGGTTACCACGGCAGAGAGAGAATGAGCGGAGAGCTCTTAAGCTTTTAGCACCCCAAGTTCCAATCCCAGTTCTACCACCAAATCCAGATCAATCACCTCCCCGATTCTTGGGGGAAGCATAACGTATCCCGCCCTGTCCCGGGATGGTTGTAAAGGACAACAAACTACTTGGTGGGTTGAGGTGGGGTTGGGATCAGTGCCGGGAACAGGAAGGAGTCCAGCTGGACTCTCCCAAGAGACTGAGGACCACCTTATTCCTTCTCTTCATGTGGCAGCAGAGATCTAAGTGCTCCCCCAAGAGCTCTAGCTACCTGACTTTGTGGTGACGTCACTTCCTGTATGTACATTCTTAGGATTCCATGGAAGGGGGAGACCAGGGGACAGAGGGGACCACGCAGGCTGGAGAAAGGTACCGGGTCTGATCTTCCAAGAAAAGGTTCCTTTGTTTTCAGACCTGGGAAAACAAGACCTCCTCCACCCCAGACGTCTGCCCAGGTCTGAGGGGCAAAAGCAGTGGCTTCCTAAGGTACTTCTTCTATCCTATTCTACTAAGGGAGCTCACCACCTATAGAAAACTTGCCCAGGAGCAGAGCCATGAGTTTAGCAGTGGTCTTGCCTTGGGGGAAATCGTTCACCTGTTGTGTAAGTTCTTGCCTTGTGTAAGCCCGTCATCACCTGAGCAAGGTGGTAAGGAGTCCCACCAGATTCCCGAGAGGGATCTGGGCACTGCCTGCACACAGCCCAGGCCAGATCTACTGAGACCCTGGGATTTATTAATAGAAATCACATGGGCTCCCTCTTCTCCCACTCAACTGGGGACCTTGAAATGAAGAAACCTATCTTTGCAAAGTATAGGCCCCAGATTTTTATAAGAAATGCAAAAGGGTTGGAAACCTGGTGGTAACTTGGTTTATGTTAACATAATATACATTTTAATGCATTATATTCATAAGACTTTTTCACTCTTTCAGCGTTAGAAGTTAGGACAGTGGTTCCCTGGGGAGGGAGTGAGAAGTTAGTCACTGGAAGGGGGCATATTGGTAACTTCTGAGGGTCTAATGAACTGGCTCTGGTTCCACAGGTATGCTCGCTTTGTGAAAATGCATCATGCTGTCCATTAACGATCTGTATAGTTTTCTATGTATGTTACTGTAATAGAAATTTTTTCTTAAAATTACGGTTTTGCTTTTTGTTTTGCTTTGTTTTGAACAAAAAAGAACACCCAGTGCTAGTTAGGATACAATAAAATGAGCATTCATACACTGATGGTGGGACCATAGTCCTAACTATTTTTTAAAACCAGCTTGGCAATGTAAGTCAAACACAAGTAGTGTTTGTTCATATTCTGTCCTCACTTTCGGACATCTCTTAAATAAATACCTCAGAATGCAGAAAAATATTTCTATACCAACAATATGTATCTTCATGGGTAAGTGAAAAGTTGAACAATAGAGAAATATGGCATATTTATGATAAAGTATATATAGTCATTAAGCTGTCTGAATGCTTAGTAAGTGCAGCTTCTTATGCAATTAAGTAAAAAGGCAGGACACAAAATCTCTGTATCTTTAGTTTCAATTATATTAAAGCACTTAGTCTCATAGTAAATAAAGATTTAGTTGTAAAAAAGAAAGACATTGCGCCTACCTTTAAAAGCACAGTCAATGAGAGTTCTAGAAGTTGCTCACTTCCCAAGCAAACCAATTGGCATTAAAACATCTCTGGCATTAAAAACCCCACCCTCACACATTGCCTGTGGGAATGGAAAACAATGTAGCTGCTTTGGTAGCTTGGCAGCTCCTCAGAAGGTTAGACACAGAGTTACCATATGTCCCAGCAATTCTACTCCTGGGTATATGCTCAAGAGAAGGGAGACATATGTCTACATAAAAACTCGTTGGTGAGTGTTCACAGCAGTATGATTCGTAATAGCTCCAAAGTGGGAACAACCCAAATGTCCATCAACCAATGAATGGATAAGCTAGATGGAGTATAGTCACACAAAGCAATATTATGTAGTAAAAAGATAGGAAGCATGATGCATGTTTTGACATGGATGAACCTTGAAAACATTAAGCTAAGCGAAAGAAGAGTCACAGAGGACCTCATATTGTGATTCCATTTATATAAAATGTTCAGAATAGGCAAATCCGTAGGGACAGATACGTTAGTGCTTGCATACAACTGATAGGGTTGAGCGGGAAGGGGAATAGGGAGTGATTTCTAATGGATTGAGGTGGGCGAATACCAAAATGTTACAAAACTGATTGTGGTGATGGTTGCACATCTCTATGACTATACCAAAAAATATTAAATAGCACACTTTACATGGGCAATTTTTATAGTATGTGAACTATGAGGGGGACCCAACAAAACCCGGAAAACAGTGATCATCTGTTTGATGTGAGAGGCATTGTGCACTCTGAATTTGTTCCTCTGGGTCAAACAGTCCACCAAAGCTTTTACCTGGAAGCTTTGAGAAGATTGTGTCACAATTTGCGGAAGAAACATCCTGAGTTGTAACAAGCAGATGACTGATTGTCACTGTTCCACCGTGACAATGCACCTGCCCACACCACACTGAGTGTTCGGCAGTTTTTGACCAAAAACAGTATGCCCCCCATGCCCCACCCTCCCTATTCACATGATCCCGCCTGAACGACTTTTCTTTGTTTCCCCAAATGAAAATAGTCTGCAAAGGGGAATGTTTTGCTGATGTGAAAGAGATGAAACAGAAAATGGCAGAAACACTAGGCGCCAAAATTGATGAGTTCAAAATCTGTTTTAAGCAGTGGAAAAAGCATCTCGACAGCTGTATTGCATCAAATGGAGAGTCCTGTGAAGGTGACTGAAGTTTAAACATGGACTAATAAATACACAACTTTTAATAAACAAATTCTGGGTTTTTGGGGTCCCCCCTCGTCTCTCTCAATAAAGCTATTGACAAAAACCCTGACAGTACAAACGATTCTCCTGCATGCGCGGTAACCACAACCTGCAGGGACCAGGGCGCATTCAGGGCCTCAGGCCATGACCTTAAAAGAAGTCTCTTGTAAACTGCCGCATGCAGATTGAACCTGCGACACAATGTCTTCCAGCCAGCCCCTCTTGGCTTCAAACCTCTTTCACACTCAGGTTTTTGTGTCTTTCAGAATCCTTGGCAAAGGCACAGGTAACAAGGATGTTGAAGCACTCGGGGTTACATTTGCTGGGCCGACTTTCTCTGGATGGACCAGATATGAATGTGTGCGCCCACGTTCCCGCCTTCACCCTGTCCCTGCCTTCAAGTGGGGGTGGGGATGGGGACTTCCAGCCGGGCTCACACTTCAGCCTGGTCTTCTCCCCACCCTCACCCAGGGCTCAGCCTCCCTACACCAGTTCCTGAGGCCTCGTGGTGGGAAGGGAAGGAAGGAAGCATGATGGAGGATGGACTCCTCCACCCTCCCTGAGGCTTTGATCCAAGCCCCTGAAGGAGGTTCAGTAGTTCCCTGATGAGAAGGTGCTTTTAGCTGACTCTGGGTGGTGAGCACACAATGCAACACACAGACGGTGTATTGTGGAATTGTGCACCTGGAACCTACGTACTTTTTACCCAATGTCACCCCAATAAATTTAACAGCAACCAAAAAAAAAGAATGATTTAAAACATAAATCCTGCTAGGGGACCATAGAAACACAAACGAAAGAACTTAATTTTGAAATTACTTTCATTACATGAGCTGTGTTGTGTGAACTCTGACACCACTCATATTGAACCACATGGCTCATGGTTTTCTAAGCATATGTGTTGAGAGACGTTAGCTTCCATGTGTCTTCTTGACATGACTCCCGTAATCTTGTGTATATGGGCTGTGTCAGAAAGAAGCCACGGGCTGTGGGCAAAGCCATGACTCTTAAGGAATTCTATACAACAAAAGGTTAACACCTTCCTGAATAGAATTATGGAATTCTCGTTTCATTGCACTTATCTGTACTTTGAGTCTTCTTAGAACAGTGAGTATCTATGAAGTAAACCATTAGTGAAACTTCCCTAGTGCTAGGTCACACATGAGTGCTACTGCAAAGCAGGTCCTAGGAAAAGTACAACAGAACCAGAGACCAGAGCGTCTCAGCTCAGAGCACACTGAGCTTGAATCAGAGTCCTGGCCTCCATGCAAACTGCGCCTGAAGAACAAGTTCAATGTTTCCATGACCTCAACCCAGCTGTCCATTTAGAAGAAAACTTGATTCTCATGGGCTGAGTTGTTTTGGACACCTTCTTTGGACAGCATAAAACTAAGAACAGAAGGACAAAGATCCCGCTTCTAGAAGGTTTATTCTGGGTCCTAGTCCCACTCAGTTATTAAAGAGGTGAATAATTCCATCACTCATGAAGTGAGGGAACTGGAACTATTTTTACTGAAGAAGACTTAGAAGAAATGGCAACTGTCTTCAAAGCAGTGGAGGGTTATCACCCGGAAGAGCCCTGGGGGACAGGCCAAGGACAGCACTGTGTGAAGTTAGCTTGATTTAGGAAGAACATTCCTGACCACCAGAGAGGTCCCCACTGCCCCCACCCCTACTGGAGCGGAATGCCCCTGAGACATTCACCAGAAGCTGGGTCTCAGTGTTTCAGATGCTTCAAAAGCGCCTTCAGCTATGAGGAGAGAGCTGGACCAGGTAACCTTTGTGATCTTTCCAATCGAAGCTCATTGCACCCAGTTTATGTTCTGTTTTTATTAGCGCCCTTTCCCTTATGGGCCCCAGGCTACTATTTGATTCTGTGTATCCTTGACGGCCCTGCTACAGCTGCTGAAAATGTCCTGTTCCATTTCTGGAGCTCAGTGTTGCTCTAGAGCTGTTGTCCCCTTGTGGAAATTAAGAGTACAACTGCTTAGAAAGCAAGCAAGATGAATTTTTAGGTTGTCAAATACAACCCTATCTAACCTTCCTCTAAAAAGCTTCACTTTTTGGTGTGATCCTTGAAGTTCCTGACCCTGGTTCTCAGGGCCTTTTGTTTACATTCACACCACCATGATGTCCCATAGATACTGGACCACAAAATCACGTCCTGGTTCCCACAGAGTGGTTGGAATTTGTGCCTGCCTGTTTCACGTTATGGAATAAACGTGGAGGTTATTGACAGTGTTATGGAAAGAGCACGAGACCAGGTTTCAAGGTCCAGGTTCTAGCTCACATTGTGCTATTCCTTATGTAATCTTGAACAAGTCACGAATCTATTATATTTATGAAACGCTTTGGAGTTTGGAGACGAGATCCTTTGGAGAAAAGTGGTCATATGTGTACAAACAGCTGCTAGTCACAGCAAATGACTGTTTCATTCTAGGCTTGGGACCCTCCAGCACCCACAAAGGAGAACGGCCAACCCAGATGGTGTTCATCTGTGCCTTCTGCCTCAGGGACGGTCACAGGCAGGTTTGTCTTTTTCCCTTAAAAAGGAACTGCTCACTGTTGCCACTGCAGGGCTTCCTGCGAGGAGGGGCCACTGAGGATAGCACAGGGTTTGCTCCAGCGCTAGGCAGCGCTCACATCCCAACCGGGAAATGGCGTGCAATAAAACCACAGCCAGTAGCTGGGTCGGAAACATGGTTTTCATTTCTGTGTTGTACACTTCCAAAGTACTTTAATGAAGAGTCAAGGAGACAGAGGATGAAGATTAGAAGGCAATTAGTGATTGTGGAAATTCTCTGACATCACAAGCAATACCTGAGCTTGGAAGAAGGGACAAATAATTATATAAACTGTTGCTGAAATTCTACCGTGTTTCCCCGAAAGTAAGACATCCCCCGAAAATAAGACCTACTTACAGTTTTGCCTCTCGCTGAAATACGTATAAGGCATCCCCCCGAAAATAAGACCTAGCGCATCTTTGGGAGCAAAAATTAATATAAGACACTGTCTTATTTTTGGGGAAACAGGGTAAGACACTGTCTTATTTTTGGGGAAACAGGGTATAAGTCAGGGAAACAGGGTATTATTTCAAGGAATTTAAGGAGCAGGGAAAAGCAATTGCTGATGTAGAATGTAAGAAATGCAGGTCCCTAACGGGAGGGCTAATAACTTGACCCAGTAAGACCCAGTTCCCATTTCCAGGAGCTAAACAGTCCCCTACACTAAACAGAGTATATGTATAGAGTACCAAGTATTTTGTATTCGTCTTTTTTTAAGATTTATTTTATTGAGAGAGAGGCAGAGAAGTGGGGGCAGTGTCCACAGTTGTACATCATTAGTTGTAACATGGTTTCATTCCACACAGGTGGATGTGGGGCTGCTCAGGGCAGGAACTGAACCAGGGGCCTCCCACCTGGGAGGTGAGAACCTTTGCTACCATCCCAGTGGTTACCAGCTGTGCTGCAGTTCAGCACATGGGTTTGCACAGGCCCAGGCTGGGGCCGGAATTCGATCCCAGGTGACCTTACGGTTGAGCTCAATCTGCCATGCTATCCCAGCATCCCTGCATTAGTCTTTTAATTTTCTTTTTTTAATATTTATTTATTTTTGACAGGGAGAGAGAGAGACACAGAGACAGACAGAGAACTGAACTGGGGGAGCTCCCAGTTCAGCATATGGTTCCACACGGGCCGGGGCCGGGATTCAATCCTCGGTCCCCGGTGCTGCAAAGTGAGCGCTTAACCCACTGAACTATCCCGGCTTCCCCTTAATTTTTACTTTAAAATACATCAGTATAGTCAAGACCTCTCTCCATGTCAGCATGTACTTGTATAGAATCTATCTCATTCTTTATAAAGACTCCATAATATTCTTTTCTATTACTTTACTACAATATCTAATTAATCTGCTATTAATGGACATTTGGCTATTTCCAGTTTTCAGCATTACAAATAACAATATAATTGGCATTAAGCCTTTATAAGAAACTAGTAATTTACACTTCTATCCCATTTTGACATAAAAATATTGAATTCCTTTATTTTTCAATTACAGTTTACATTCAGTGTTGAATTAGTTTTAGGTGTACAGCGTAGGGGTTAGACATTTATACAATTTATGAAGTGATCCCCCAGTAAGTCTAGTATCTATATTCCCCATGCTGTACGTTACGTCCCCTTGACTATTCTCTAACTGCCGATTTGTATTCTTCTCTCTTAACCTTTTCCATCCAGCCCCCCACTCCTTCCCATCTGGCAACCATCAGTTTGTTCTCTGGATCTGAGTCTGTTTCTGTTTATCTTGTTCTTTAGGTTCCACATATAAGTGAAATCCTATGGTGTTTGTACTTCTATTAACTTACTTCACTTAGCATATAAATACCCTCTAGGTCCATTCATGTTGTTGCAAATGCTAAGATTTCATTCCTCTTTATGGCTAATATTCCATTGTATGAGGGAGGACCACCCCCCAAAAAATTTTATTTATAAAAAATTGCATTATTTATTCTCAATGAAAACTTCACCTTCAAAGTACTCTCTCCATTTGATGCAACACACCTATTGAAACACTTTTTCCAGTGCTCAAAATAGTTTTTGAACTTGTCAATTTTGATGCCTTTTAGTGCTGCTGCCTTGTTTGTTTCCCTGCTTCCACATCAGCAAAATGTTTCCCTTTGAGGACTTTTTTCATCTAGGGCAGGGGTCTCCAAACTTTTCAGCCCGCGGGCCACATTAACTATCAAACAGCAGTTTGGGTGCCGACTACACACTCGAGGTCCAAATAAAAAAGAATCAAAACATAAATGTTGTTTTTAATTATTCATTTAATATCATTTTATTCAGATAAAAAGGTCTCCACGGGCCGGATGAGAGGGCCTCACGTGCCGCATCCGGCCCACGGGCCGTAGTTTGGAGACCCCTGTTCTAGGGAAACGAACAACGCTGCTTGGGGTGAGATCAACTGAATAGGGAGGGTAGGGCATGGGGACATGTCATTTTTTTGGTCAAAAACTGCTGAACACTCAGCACACTGTGGGCAGGTACATTGTCATGCCACACGTTGTTCGTGTAAATCACCCATCATGAAACGGGCAAAAGCGTTAAAAGTCTCCAAAAAAAATTCACTGAAGCTGAATGCAGCCTCTCACCACCACCAGCTGGTACAGAGGTGCAAGTGGGTTCCTAGAACAGTCACCTACCAAGGGAAGCCTGTACTACAAGGCGGCTACACTCCAGAAGAAAATTTTAGTTTTTTTAGGGGGTCAGTCTCCCCTTGTATATACAAGGGCTGTCCAGAAAAAAATTCAACCATTGTCAATACAATAACTGTTACATGGCTGGATATTCATACTTTCTGGACAGCCTCCATATGTATCACTTAATTCAATCATCTACTGATGGGCACTTAGGTTGTTTCTGTATCTTTTATGCTGTTTTACATTTCTTCAGACTAAATACCCAGAAGTGGAATATCTGAGTCATAGTTTTATTAATTTTTGAGGAGCTTCCATACTGTTTTCCATAGTGGCTGCACCAACTTGCAGTCCCAATAGATTAAAGTTCCCTTTTCCCCACATCCCTTACACTTGTTGATTTATTGATGATATAGCCATTTGGACAGGTGTGAGGTGATCTCTCTGAATTTGCATTTCTCTTATGATCAGTAACATTGAGCATCTTTTTATATGTCTATTGGCCATCTGTGTGTCCTCTTTGGAGAAATGTCTAGGTCTAGTCAGATCCTCTACCCATTTTTTAATTGATTTAATGCTTTTTGTGTTATGGAAATTCCTTATAAATTTTGAATATTAACCCCTTATCAGATATGTCACTCGTGAATATCTGCTCCTATTTGGTAGGCTTTGTTTTTTTGTTTAGAGATTTATTTTATTAAGAGAGAGGGAGAAAGAAGTGGGAGTGCCCAGAGCAGTCTCCATAGTTGTACGTCAGCAGTTTTGACATGGTTTCATTCCACACAGATGGATGTGGGCCACGTGGGACAGGAACCAAACCAGGGGCCTCCCACATGGGAGGCGTACCTCAGTTCAGCATGAGGTCTGCACAGGACAGGGGCCGGGACTGCATCCCCAGCCCTCACAATTGCAAGGCAAGCACTCAACCTGTTGAGCCATCCCAGACTCCCTTTTTGATTTATTTATGGTATGGCTTCCTTTGCTGAACAATTACTTTTTAGTTTGATGAAGTCCCATTTCTTCAGTTTTTATTTCCCTTGCTCAAGGAGATATTAAAAAAAAAACGTATTACTAAGAGAAATGTCAGTTTACTCCTAGTTTTTTTGGTTTCAAGTCTTATATTTAAGTCTTTAATCCATTTTGAGTTAATTTTTATATATGGTATTAAAAAAGTGCTCGTTTCTTTTTTTTTGCAAGTCTGTCCAGTTTCCCTAATACCATTTACTGAAGAGACTGTCTTTACCCCATTGTATATTCTTGCCTCCTTTGTCATAGATTGAGCATACAAGATGTGGGTTTATTTCTGGGCTATTTTGTTCCATTGATCTATGCATCTGTTTTTATGCCAGTACCATGCTATTTTGATTACAATAGGTTTGTAGCAGTTCGGTATCATGTAGCGTGATACCTCCAGCTTTGTTCAAGATTGTTGTGGCTATTTGGGGTCTCTTGTAGTTCCAAATAAACTTTAGGATCATTTGTTCCAGTTCTTGAAAAATGCCATTGGTGGTTTGATGGGGATTGCATTGAATCTACAGATTGCTTTGGGTAGTCTGGACATTTTAACAATGTTAATTCTTCCGATCCATGAACACAGTAGTGTATATGCTTCCATTTGTTTGTATCTTCTTCGATTTCTTTCTTCTGTGCCTTATAATTTCCCGAGTATGATCTTTTACCTCATTGGTTAAACTTATTCCTAGGTATTTCTTTTCCTTCCTTCTTTTTGATGCAATTGTAAGTGGAACTGTTTCCCTAATTTATTTCTGATAGTCCATTATTGGTATATAAACATGTAACCTATTTCTGAATATTAATCTTGTATCCTTCTACTTGACTGAGTTCATTTATCAGTTCTAATAGCTTTTTGGTGGATTCTTTAGGGTTCTCCCTACGTAGAATCATATGGCTTTCATTTTTTAAAGCATTTCTTTATACTTAATGTTTTCCCACAGAAGATAATTTTCCTTCCACAACTGGCTTGCTAATAAGTTTTTGCTATATTTTTAGTTTAGTCTGGAGAACTGTTTTGTTGTCCCCTAGTAGTGGATTAAACTAGCGTTCCCTTACTAGTATAATGGAAAATGTCAAAAGCAGACAATACCTAAGACACCTTGCACCATCCACATTTGCTGATAAGGAAACACCCTAGTGAGGAATTTATTACACTGGTCTCAAAACACTTTTTCACCTATAGGAAACCTCACAAACTATAGTGGTAATCAACTGCCAGCAATAAATGTTCCCTGAGTCATATAGTTCACTGAATTTTTAAATTATTTTATTGTTTTTGACAGAGAGAAGGGGGAGGGCCCAGAACAGTCTCCATAGTTGTACAACATGGTTTCATTCCACACAGGTGAGCAGGGGCTGCACAGGGTGGGAACATGGCTGGGGACCTCCCACATGGGAGGCATGCCCCCTCGAGCCAGGGGCTAAACCGGGGGCCTCCTACATGGGAAGCTCACCCCTGCGAGAACCGAACTGGGGGCCACACCCCAGTTCAGAACATAGGTCTCCATGGGCCAGGGCTGGGATTCGATCCTCAGACCTGGGGGCTGCAAGACAAGCACTTAACCCGCTGAGCCATCCCAGTATCCCTAGTTCACTGAATTTTGAAGATACTTTTCTCTCAAATACTTTTAAGTTAATTGAAATTCTTTTCTTTTTAAAAAATTTGATCACAGCGAGGGTCCATATTAAAGCATCGTTTTAATGGGTCTTTTAATAAGGCCTTATCACTGGCACAAAAGGGTATTCACTAAAAAATAAGAAAACTAACAAGAGTATTACTTAACCAAATAATCCTAGATACGATGTAAGAGTAATGAGTCAGTCTGCTTTAATAAAGGCTTGTTAAAGTATCCTACCATGAGTGTCTACCAGGGACCAGGCACTGTTCTTGTGTTGCACATACAAAATCTGTAGTCCTTGCAAACCCTAAAGGGGCCATAAGCAAACACATGTGAACTTGTTAAACAACTGAGCAAGGTCACATAGTTAGAGGAAGCACCAGAGTTAAAACATAGGTCTATCCTGTTCTTGCCATGACTGAGCCCTCCCCTCTACATCTCTTACATGTTGCCTTGAAGATGAGAGAAATAGGAGGGCCACAGGAATCCACACCATGGTGCTTTAACCAGTTTTCTCAATACTCTGGAGATCGATTTAAAATTGCATTTGAAGTAAGTTTGGCTTGCTTTGATCTGTATTTCATTTTCTACTTATCACCCACTTTCATTCACGGCAGATGGGTTCTAGAGGTCCTAAAAATGTCTGAAAACAAAGAGCATTATAGAACAGCTGTAGTTAACTCTCAAACCTGGATCAGACTTCAGTATGGTCTACAGACACTACTGAAAAGAGCTTGAAAGGGAAGCTTAAAAGAGGGCATACAACCTGGGCCATGTTCTGATAACCTAGGGGGTCGAACTACAAGACTGGTTATGATGATCAAAACTGTAAATCAACAAGATGCATTAGTATATATTATATATGTGCTTATTGCTACTGTTTCTATGATTAGAAGACACAGAGTCACTTTAGGTCACTTTCATTTAATTTAATATTTATTTCCATTTTATATCCAGAAGTCACATTTTCTACATTAAAATATAATCATGCTGACTCCCCCCACCCCCCAACCCCTCCAAGAAAAGGTGAAGAACTTTACACAACTTGAAAGATGGAATGCACAAAGAAGCTGCAATTGCACCCAGAGACCACACAATAGACATGGCGGAGTGCACAGAAGATAGCTCAGCGTTCACAGTAGGAAGGAGCAGAAATTAAAAGGCTAAAGCTTTTAAATGTTATCACTTGTGCCACAAGATTACCCTGAAGAGGCAGACAGGTCAGAAAGCAGGACCAAATAAGGGTTTTTCCCAAGGCTGCTCTCTAGCAAAGTTTAAAATATCCATGCACGGGAGCGGTCTGTCCTCCCACCTTGCCTTTAGCATCTGGCGAACACTTTAGAAGTTTACCTCAGTGTTAGCATATGCAAACGTAGAAAGGGTCTAGGTTTTTCTTCTTTTTTTACTGTACCCCAACTCTTTCAGAACAACAACTATTAGTTATTTTAATTATGATTCCTCTGAATAGAAACCCAATAAGAACCAAGACAATCACATAGGCAGATCAATGACAGCTGTGCAAAAGCTGTATGATTCTGTATAACTCAGGGGGAGGGCGAATAGCAAGACATAGGAGTCCCAACTTGTAAGCACTGAAGAGGAAAAGGACGCTCCTCTTCTAATGTATTTGCTAAGTAGGAAAGAGCAGTGGACAGTAAAAACCATCTGCTTAGGGCAGCAGTACAGACTAGAGGCACACCAACCATCCACAAACAACTCTCAGGAGAGCACCTTCCGAGAGGAGGCTTCTCCCAGTCCTGATCCTGGCCCTCATTTGGAGATTGAAGCATTGTAACTTCAGAGAGTGATAGTCTTAAGGGGAGGGGGAGAGGTAAGGTTTGGGAGACCCAAATAATGAGGACATTATTAGGCAACTAACTACCCCACTATGTACAAATACACACATCGGTAAGAAAACGTCACTGGCATCTCTGCAGCTACTTTAAACAAAGCACTGAAGATCTGGGTTTTCTGAACCAGGGATATTTTAAAGTCTGTTAACAGTTTAAGACATGGCAACACTGGCACAACATGTCACCTAGCCTTTGTTTTTAATTACAGGGTAACACCGTAAACTCCAACACAAAAGTGGGGATGGGGAAGTGCAAAAGGAATCAAGAAAACAGAACCGGTATTTCACAAGAGTGTCAGCCGGCGGGGTAGTGGCAGCTAGTGCTTCGCAGAGTCTCGAGGGTAGAATTCGCTCAGGGTGCTCTGAGGGATCCTCTTCAGCATTTCTTTGGGGAAGATTCGGAGCAGCTGCCAGCCAATGTCCAAAGTCTCATAGACAGTGCGATTTTCGTAAGGACCTTACAGAAAAGTGAAATTGGGTGAATAAAGGCAAACTACTTCCACCTTACCAGTATTACTCAGGGTGAATTCTGTTACGTGACCAGCACTGTTAGCAAGGAGTATGGAAAAGAAGAGACAGAGCAATTAGGTAGGTCTCCCAAGTCTGCAGGTGACTGGTTGTGGAAATGAGGGCACAGATAGTAAACATCATCAGGAATAGAGGAAAGGGAGAGGTCTATAGACAGCAGGCAGCCATGTGTGCTCACACGTGTGTGTGTGTGTGTGTGTGTGTGTGTGTGTCTGTGTGTGTCTGTGTGTTGGGGGTTCCCAGGAAGGGAGCGGTCTATAGACAGCAGGCAGCCATGTGTGCTCACACGTGTGTGTGTGTGTGTGTCTGTGTGTGTGTCTGTGTGTTGGGGGTTCCCAGGAACAGAGGCTCAGTCTGACAGACAGTAGTACTGGTACAAACCTTAAATGCCTGAACATCTGAGTAGGTCAGTGGTTTTCAGAGCTGTTGTTATTATTTGTAATAGCAGAAGCATCCTTATCATGCATATAAATCTAATTTTTAAAGATTTATTTATTGTTTTTGACAGAGACAGACAGAGAGGAGGAGGAGGGCCCAGAGCAGTCTCCACAGTTGTACGTCATCAGTTTTCAACATGGTTTCGTTCCACGCAGGTGGGCGGGGGCTACACAGGGCAGGAGCCAGGTTGGGGGTCTCCTGCCTGGGAGGCACACCCCCTCAAGCTAGGGCCTGAACCAGGGGGCAAGAACTGAACTGGGGGCCTCCTGCATGGGAAACACACACCAGTTCAGCACATGGGTCCACACAGGCTGGGGCCAGGATTCAATCCTCGGTCCCCAGGGCTGAGAAGTGAGCACTCAATCCACTGAGCCATCCCGGCTTCCCAAATCTCATTTTTTAACTAAGGAATGGGAGTGGCTGAAGTTCTGGGTTCTTTTCTCTACCATAAGAACTTCATGTTTATCTTTTAAGGTATTAAGATCTGCATTAAAAACAAAAACAAAAAATAAAAACTAACAATCATATACGTTTTGGCAATTTTAATGGTAATAAAGGATGTATCACTTAGATAGAAAAGGGCACAAATCCTAAGTGTGTAGCTTCATGTATTTACTATTCCACAATAAACACATCTGAGGTCAGGAAAATAAAAAGTGATACCAGCACACTGGTAATTAGGGCAGGAGAGAAACCAAGCAAAACAGCTTGAAAATCCTACACATGCTCTGAAATAAAAATCATTATAGACTCTTTAGGGAGTCAGGGAGACTGTGAAAGAGCTAGCACTATCTCAAGACTCAAAGTGTGGTCCGACTCAGAGAGTCACCAAAGATCAGAAGCTTCAACATAACCCTGAACTTAGGAACAAGGCCCAATTATTGAACTTGGGGTAACGAGGACAATGACCAATAGACAGAAACTGAAAAAGGAACTGCTAGGCCGGTGGTTAGCTGGCAAAAACCTTGGTTCTGAACATGCTGAGGCTAAGAGATGGTGGTGTGAACAAAGGTGTGCCGGCTGGAGATGCGAGATTAGGGTTTTAGAAAGAGGTAAGGATCAAACATAGCAATTAGTCAACAACACAGGGGAAGAGGCCAAAGCTAGGGGAACTAAAAGCACCGAAAGAACAGGCCTATAGGAACATAAACAACTAAGCAGGAAGATAAGAAATCAGAAACGAAAATGAAAACTGACTGAATAGAAAAGTCCCAAACACCCAAAGCCAGAGCAGATGATGTCAGAGAGGTTAGGAGAAAGGAGACCTGACAATGGATACCGGTTATAAGGAGGAGAGAAAGGAAGGTAGGAGCTAAATAACTGGATAAAAGACTTGAAGGCAGAGGGCAAGGAAGCAGAGGGCTAAGTACAAAGATATGACAGACAGATGGAAGACCCTCTTCTCTAATGAGAAGGAAACCTGTACAAACCAATGTAAATTCTCTCACACTGGGGAAAAAGTCTTCAAAACTACACATGAGGATGTCTGATTTTAAGAGAACAGTCCTCTTACCCTGAGCAATAAAGTTCCTCTCAAACTTCTGCAGAAATTCCAAGTAAAGAAGGTCATCTGAGGTAAGGGCTTCTTCTCCAACAACGGCTTTCATGGCTTGTACATCTTTTCCAATTGCATAGCATGCATACTAAAAAGAGAAATGATTTTCAGGAAGAGAGACGTGGTTTTATAAACGTTAAGAGTAATCTGGGCTATGTAAGTACATTGCTGGAGCTGTTCTTATAAGAGACCACAGAAAGAATTTCACATTATTTACAAACACAATTCACATAAAGAAAATGAATATGAAAGTTACCAGAAGGACTTAGAAAGTAGTCTCACACTCAGAAAGGAATCTTCAAGCATGCAATAGTCATCACTAACTCTACAAAAATACAGTTCTTCAATTGTCAACGAGCTTACATTTTATAGAACATTTGAAAATCAGAACTCATACCGTGGAGTAATGCACTGTACCGTTCTACTCAAGAAAAGTATTTGTGATTTTATCAGGTTTACCATTTCTACTTTAAGGTCAAAAGCATTTTTCTTTATTGGTGCCTTGTGTACAATCTCAAATGATTATAGCACCAAGTACTCCACAAACTATATAAAGCTGTATCCCTTAGTATGTTAAGCAAGAAATAATTCAGAATATCCTTTCAGCAATGCTCCGTAATTGTTACTAATGAAAACAACCTTATGGCTTTGTTTTTTATTTAGAAACTATCATATAGAGCATTAGATGTGGGTTTCAAGGGTATGATTTTTAATATGGGTTACCAGCATCTATACTTATTTAAAAAACACTGCTTGGTTCTAATGTTTATATATTCCACATGAAGCCTACACTAAAATTCTTCTTGGGCAGGGGAAAATAAAGAGTGATATGGGAGAAAGAGAAGAGGTGTAAGCAGAAAGAATGGACTAAGAAAGGTATTTGAACAGCATCCTTAAGAGGATGTACGTACCAGCTGGTTAGATACATCGGCATGGTCCTTTCTGGTCATACCTTCACCAATAGCAGACTTCATTAGCCGTGATAATGAAGGCAGAACATTAATAGGCGGGTAAATCTTGAGTAGAATGGAAGGGAGGAAATATTATAGTTATGTACAAAATTCAAGCTTTACTGGTAGCAAAGAAGCATTTTGAAACTCATTATTATCCCTTAAATTACATAACAGCTGCATCTGTTCCTAGATAAGTTCTATTTTCCTAGTAAGAAACACTTTATGGAATAATACTTTTGAGAATCAAATCCACAAAGTAAAATCTACAAAATAGCATAAGATTATATTTTAAAAACTTAATTTTCAGTATCTGCCTACAGTATATCAAATCTAAATGGTCTTTTGAACTCTTGACTCAAAATCACATGCAAAATATAAAGATTAGCAATAATTCCACCTAAAAGTGGATATTAGAAACTGGCATTTATTAAAGAACCATCACAAATCTGTTTTTTATTATTCAACCATAAAAAAGAATGAAAGATTGTCATTTGTGACAACATGGATGGGTCTTGAGGGCATTATGCTACGTGAAATAAGTCAAACAGAAAAAAATAAATACCATATGATCTCACTTTTACGTGGAATCTAAAAACACAAAAACAAAATACAAACAACAACTCGCAGCTCATGAATGTAGAGAACAGACTAGGGGCTCCCTGAGGCAGGGAGTGGGGGTGGAGAGATAAGATGGCTGAATGAGACCCAAAGGCACAAATGTCCAGCTTTAAAATGATGAAGTCATGGGGACAGGTGACTATAATTAACAAAACTGTATTCTACATATGAAAGTAGCTAGGAGAGTGGGTCTTAAAAGTACTCATCCCAAGAAAACAATTATTTAACTATAGTGATGGATGTTAACTGAACTTGTGGTGATCATTTTGCAATATATACAAATACTGAATTGCATTATACACCTGAAACTAATGTTAATTATTCCTCAATAAAAAAATAAAATAGAACAAAAATAATGTTTTTTGTATTAATAACAAGATCAGTAGATTATACCATTATGGAATAGAATACCCAAAAAGTTCTTTGAGACAAATGACTCCATTTTAAGGCACAATGAAGAAAAATGGAAATTTAATTCTTAGTTTTGGCACTCTTATCCACACCAGGATATTATAGTTAAGTCCTCAAACTGTTAATAGGTCCTGTGACTTTAAGTGGAAAATGACATATAATGAAACCAGTTTTATCATAAATAGACTAATTGATATAAACAGGAGTTAAGTTACTGTGGCATCTCATCAACATTAGAATGAAATAACTAACAAAACGACACAGGATCTGCTCTACAGAATGACAATTTTATAGCCATATCAAAATCAATTTTATGTTGATAGTTAAAAAAAAACAATTCCTAAGCACAAAGTCCAAGTCACTAAAGAGTAACTAAAGAATAGATTTGTAAGCCTTATAGCACTGCCTAAATGCCAGATACCTGTCTGTTATGTAGCTGTCTGTCCACATAGATCTGCCCCTCTGTGATATATCCAGTCAAGTCAGGGATGGGGTGAGTGATGTCTGCCAGAGGAAGACATATGACATTAGTTAAAGTGTCCATCTCATATAAACAAACCCACAGGAAGCCAATCAGCATTAGCAACAGTGTTTCCTAAAACGGTGCTATATAAAATCATTTTCTATGACAATGGAAAAGTTCTATATCTGTATTGTCCACTGTGGTAATCACTAGCATAACATGGCTATTAAGAACCTAATATGTAGAAATCTTTATGGTATTTCAAATTTAATTTAAAATTAAGTTTAGAATTTAAAGAGCAAAATGTGGCTAGAGGTTACCATATTGGACAGTTTATTTGGTTGCAACACAGTTAAAATATATATTGGCATATGAGGTAAATTATTATACCTGAGTTCATAACAGCCCAAATTTCTCCTAGTTATGTAATATCTCTCCAAAATATAAATAAAATCCATCTTCAACACAAAGTTCCTTTGTAGAGATTTGTCAATTTAATGTATACTGAGAGAATATTCCTAGCTCATAAGCTATTTCAACAGGGAAAATATATATCCTGGACTAATAAAAAGATGCTTTGCAGGCAGGACCAAAAAGGTCATATAAGGCAAGACGTTAATTTCTACATTGTTAAATTACATAAAGTAATTTCTGTAGCTACTTTCTTGGAACAAATGACTTTCATGTTAAAGGCAGTGCCATGTACCTGTTAGTATGACTATGAATTCAGACTGCCTGGGCTCTGAAGCAATCGCTTCCTACTGACAGATCACTTTACCTCCCTGTGCCTCAAAGGGAGCTATCTCAAAGTTGTTATGAGGATCAAATGAGCCACTACTTATCAAGCACTAAGAAGAGTGCTCAGTTAGAGTGAGTTGTTACTGTTTCTGAATAGATTTTTTAAAAAGTGGTTTTTAAAAACTGAAGTAAGGACTAAAAGGCAGTAGCATAGGGGGAATGCTGCAAGTCTCACCCTGAGCATACACTCAGACCCACACTGCACCAAGTGCTTTCATATTCATAGTAAAATAAAGGACCTTTTAAGCAGCCGTTGGTGATCATTCTGTCTCTAAAGTCTGTGGCATTTACTATTTGTGTTCTTCCATTTCACACTTAAGCTACTGAAATTACTGGTGTCACAAAAAATATTCAACTAGATCGAGTAACTTACATTAGAGGTCATAATTTTTAAAAACTTCCTTATAGCTAAGCCAGTGTCCTGCAAACAGCAGGTACTCAATAGTATCTAATAAATTAAAAATTCAAACTACAAAAAAAATTATTTTTCTTTCACAAAAGGATGATAATAATTATGGGATGTTTTCAAGTAAAATACTTCATTTAGGTACAAATCACTAGTTAATATGAATTCTTGGAGAACAAACTCTCAAGATACTATCAACTCTAAAAGTAGACAGTCTTCTCTCTTAGAATCAAAGTCCTCACAATGATTAGGTCTGCTATAGTCCAAAGACTCAAAACTTACCATCGTTAGGCATGGTGAGAATAGGGATTTGAGTAATAGAGCCATTTCTACCTTCCACTCGACCAGCGCGTTCATATATTGTCGCTAAATCTGTATACATGTAACCTGGGAAGCCTCGGCGACCAGGAACCTCTTCCCTGGCGGCTGAAACCTGACAGCAAGCCAAGGAGGAGAATGTCACGTACCAGAACATGGAAAGTAAAGCTGGGTTAGAACATGTTAGCTTGAATATGCCAAATTACAAAGTTGGAAATATCATCTTTTTCTTTTAAATATCATCTCTAAGAGATGATTCCAAAAAATCTAGCAATACAAGTTCAAATTATTCTGCAACAAAAATGTTGACAATCGGGGACCAGACGTATTTTGTTGAAATCACACTGCCATAATGCAAATCTTCAAATAGTATGCTAGGAAAAAATCCACTTGCAATCTTATAGATCAGGGGTCTCCAAACTACGGCCCGAGGCCCTCTCATCCGGCCCGTGGAGACCTTTTTATCTGAATAAAATAATATTAAATAAATAATTAAAAACAACATCTATGTTTTGACTCGTTTTTATTTGGACCTCGAGTGTGTAGGCGGCCCCCAAACTGCTGTTTGATAGTTAATGCGGCCCACGGGCTGAAAAGTTTGGAGACCCCTGAATATAGATCAACGGAAGTTAATTTTAAAACTAAGAGAACTTCTTAGTTCACAAGATTTATTTCATGCCAAGGACTTTGTCATATTTATGTAAGCAAAACCTGAAGAGGTCAAAAGGGAAGGGTATCTATATCAG
>PVKE010009767.1:0-43995 GCA_004027555.1 Craseonycteris thonglongyai | reverse complement strand
TCTCTCTCTCTCTCTCTCTCTCTCTCTCTCTCTCTCTCTCTCTCTCTGTGTCTCTCCACCAAGGACAGATTCTATGAGCACATGGCAAGAAGGTGGCATCTGCAAGCTGTGAAGAGGGCCCTTACTAGGAATTAAGTCTGTGGAACCTTGATCTTGGACTTCCCAGCCTCCACAACTGTGAGAAAACGGGTGTCTGTTGGTTAAGCCCCCAGTCTATGGTGTTTGTGACAGCAGCCCGAGCTGACTGAGACATGTATGTTATGGTACCACGGCCACGCCTACCCATCTGCTAGAATCTGTAGCCACCTTCTGCCTCCCTCCTGTTGCTAGGGATGAACTGCCAGTGCCAAATTTGGGGCTCAAGTCTCCACTGGCACCAGACTCTGTCCCCCACCCTCCCCATCTCCTGCTGGTGCGTTAAGGATGTTCCCCTATCCCCACCCTTCCGGTGAAAGTAGTGCTAAACCCCTTGAAAGAGTTTTCCATATGCCTGGTCCCTAATATTTCTTCTCTTTCTCTTTCTTTGACCTTCTCCAATCAGGCCATCGTCCTCTCCATTCTGCTGAAACTACTTGTCAGTGTTACTATCTCCATGTGACAGAGAAATTCAACAAATACTGGTTGATGGAATGAATGAATGAGTGATCCTCAGGTAGTGAGGATCTCACAACAGAAAAGTCACACATGCATGTGTTCGCGCACACACGTGTGCACACACACACACACACACACACACACACACACACATGGAGAGGCAGGGGACAGGAGAGAGAACTCTTCCCGGCCTCAGTTCCCATGAAGCCAGCTTGGCCTTATTTCTGTGAGGGGCCCTTTTCATTTGAGATAGTGGGGCACAGGGCACAGGGTACGAGTAAGTCTGTCCTTATACTGCAGGTATCTTGATGAAAACCATCATTTTTTCTCATATAAGCCAAATCTTACAGTCAAAAAATATTTCCTTGTGGAGAAGAAGCTTAAACTTTGGTTTAGACCTGGCGATACTGTTTGGGGGGCAGTTTCTTAATCCATTGGCGTCTCAGTTGCAGACACAACCTGGTGTTCAGGGATTCTTGAAGGTTGAAGTGGGGTTTATGAGAGTTATGTGAAATATTTGACATAGTCCTTGGCACACTATAGTACATTTTGTGTGTGTGTGTCTATAGAAGAGTAATGAGTCACCATATTTAAAAGAAGAGTTTTATGTGTTTATTGTCCACAATGTTTGTTTTCATACAGAACTAACCCCAATTTTTTTATGGTAAAGCCTAGTATTGTGCTCAGTTCCTGATTGAGCTCACATATGTTTTCTTTATATACTAATATTTATTGTATTTTTGCAATAAAAATATACAAAACTATTTTTGTATTCAAAACGACCATTGAATATAAAGAAGACTTCAATAAGTAATCCAAGAATATGTAAATAAAATGGTAATTCTAGAAGTAAAGACATGACATGCATGTCCTCCCCACTTCAAAACCAGATAAACTAAAAATCATGAGCATAATCATAGGACTGTGATAGCATAAGATAGTCGTCTTTATTGAATATATATGAAGGCAAATGGAATAAGGAAGAATGTGTTCATGCTTGTTCGTTCTTGTTGAGGGAAGGGTGGGGAGAAATGGGGAAGGGAGGGAAGAGAAGGAAAAGAAAGGGTAGAGGATGGAAGAAAGGAGGAAGGGTGGGATAGTTTGGGGCAGGGAAAGAATTCTGATCAGGACAGGTCGTCTATGCTATGGTCAAGAAGTCGGGTGAAAAATTCCTCATGGTGATCTGGGCTCCCTTCCTCAGTGTCAATGCCACAAAACTCTCTAACCACTAACGCTGTCTTTTTTTTTTTTTTTAAGATTTATTTTATTGTTTTTGACTGAGACAGAGAGAGAGACAGAAAGAGAAGGGAGAGGACCCAGAGCAGTCTCCACAGTTGTACTGTCACAGGTGGGCGGGGGCTGTGCAGGACAGGAACTGGGCTAGGGGCCTCCCTAGTGGAGGGCACGCCCCAGTTCAGCATATGGGTCTCCACAGGCCAGAGCAGGGATTTGATCCTCAGTCCCCAGGGCTGCAAAGCGAGCGCTTAACCTGTTGAGCCATCCTGGCTTCCCTATGTCTTTTGGGTACCATGATACACCCATAAGGTATATCCCATGCCAAGTAAGGTTTTGGGATTGATTTAGGCTAACTAAATTCTCCAGAGGCTGATACATATGCTAAGATGCTAATTAACATATAATCAATAATACTGGTTCCTGGGACTCTGCCTAGAATCACATTTATAAATGATCTCTTTAGGTGAAAAAGTCAGCAATAATGAGAAATCTATTCATTTTCCATTTTAATCTAAATCTGCCTTTGTGAGATGGAATTCCGATTATACCCTAAGTATTATATGTGTATCCCTCTTCCCTCACCCTCCTTTTTCTCTCTCTCTATTTCTCTCTTTCACACACGCACATGGAATCTATAACAATAATTATGACTGACATTAATATTAATTGCAGATGTATGATGCACCAACACTGTGCCCAGTGCTTTGCAATCAGTATACCTTACTCCTAGACAACACTATGATGTGAGTGCTGTTATTATTCCCATTTTACAGATGAAGGAAAGGAGGCTGAAACACATGGTTTAGTCTTTTACCAAGGCCACACAGCTCTTCAGAGGTAGAAATAGCCACAAATTAGAAGACTATATTTCCCATTGTAAGTTCTTCCCTACTTTTAGTCATCTTGATCTTCCAATTTAGGAAGAGGAAGTTGCCACACTGTTTGAAGAAGATAAATATTCTCATCCAAACCACCAACTGTAGGGAGGTCTTCTGCTCATTGTAGGAAATGAGAATTCTATAGTAGCAATTGAGCAGAGGAAAGGGGCCCTGACCCCCAGGACAACTGTCCCAGGCAGCATTTGGGTGTCTCACACAGTTAAGGTAAGCCCAGCTAGTGTGTAAATGGATTCCCCAGTACAAAGAACTCTCTGTTTGTTCTCCAGCATTTACTGGGGCAGTTCTGGTCAGACAAGAACACAGACCAGCCCACCACTCAACGCCTGTTTCACTTCGCCTCATAAAAGGACACTCATCTTATCAGAAATTGGGTATTTCAGCAGGGCTTTCATCAATGAAGTCTAGCTTAGATCTCCTAGATGGACATGTCTTAAATTATTCTCTGAGGAATGGCGATACCACACAATGTAACTACTGTTACTAGAGAAAGTTTCCTTAGTCAAATAATTTTTGGACATGCTGCCTACAGTAGCATAATGTTCATTAGTAGATGAAAAACTTCCAGGTGGTCTGTAGGAAAGAAACGTTCAATGATTTCATTTCTTGGGGGTTGGGGACAGGGTGAAAATGTGAAGGGATTAAAAGGATAAATTGGTCCTTATAAAATAGTCATGGGGATGTAAAATACAGCACAGGGAATGATATGGTAATAACTACATATAATGCCAGGTGGGTACTAGATGAGTCAGGGCAATCAGTTCTTAAATTATATAAATGTCTAACCACGATGCTGTACACCTGAAATTAATAGATAATAATATCGAATATATAGCAATAATATTGTGGTAGTGTGGTATGATGTCAGATGGTTGCTGGACTTGTCATGGTAATCATTTCTTTAGGTATATAAATGTTGAATAACTATAGTGTATCCCTGAAACTAATATAATATTGTATGTTAGCTATACTTTTAACAAAAATCTTTTTAAAAAATCACTTAGTTTTTTTCGATGAAATACTATACGATTAGCAGTTTAGGATTTAGTGTTCCATAGGCAACAATTGGGGAAATACCGTCCTAGACAGAAAAATTGCTTATCAGTCAAATTTGCTTTGGAAAAGGCCCAGGAGAAAATAAGATCAAGGGGAGAGTTTAACGGAGTCTACTAGGTAGACTGTGGTTTCTGCTTTTTAATTTCTTGGATGACTAATCTACTGAGAGCATCCAAAATTTCATGGGGGGCGGGGGTGGGGGTGGGGGTAGGGGTGGGAGCAGGGAATACCCTTCTCACTTTCCACTGCAGAAACAAAATGAGTGATTCTGAACAATTATTTCCCCTGACCTCTCCAAGCACCTTTGGGTTGGAGAAAAGAACAAGAACCAGCCACCTCCTTCACAAGAAGGGATGGTGAGACCAAAAGTAGATGTGATCTAAGGACATCTGAGAGCAAATTAGCGTGAGCAGCACACTAGGTCCTAGCCCTGAGGCTAGGCCCCCAGCAGACAGAAACCTGTTTACTCCTTCCCACCAAATACTGTTAACAGTATTTAAGTCTGCTTGTGCTACATCATTGACCTGCCCATCCAGGGAAGACCCAGAGCCTGGCCCTGGGCCTCTGCTGAGGAGACACTCAATACATCTTTATTAAAGGAAGGAAGGGTGGGAGGAAGGAAGCACATTGAGGTTTGGAGATGTTAACTTGCCCCACAACATTACACCTCTAGCAATCAGGAGAGCCCGGACCCAAAGGCAGACCCGCTGATCTCCTCCTCCCCAGCTTGCCAAGTCGCCAAGCCTTTTGTGGACTTGCACACGACCAGCTTTGAGAAGCTGGCTTGAGGCTCCGGCCACCATTGCTCAGCGCATTCGCTTTGGCATTACTGTAGCTTGTGGAATCAAACTTGCTGTGTTGACGCAGCACTTTTTTTCAGAGTGCCTGAACACACAGCTAAAAGTGAGTGCGTACTTCCTAAGTGCCAGGCACTATGCTGAAAACTTGACCCAGCTCATTCCCCGTGACGATCCTAAGAAATAGGTACAATTATAATCCCCACTTCACAGGTGAGGAAACTAAGGAACAGCGAGATTAGCTGACACCTTCTGTGAGGTGAATGCAGCTTGAGCTCAAATGTTCCGCTCTTAGCCTTTCTGCTTAATCACTTCCCTCAGTCCAATGACAGACATCCTAATAGGCATCAAAGACAGAGGCAATGACCACCTGCAGCTAGATACTTAAATACATTTATTTGGATTATTTTAACCCTTAAAACTTTTACATTGTTCTAAGTACATCACAAATATCAAATTTTAATTTTCATAAAATCATGAAATGACAGAATGAGGCTGATACTATTGTTATTTCCATTTCCTAGAGAAGGAAACTGAGGCACAGAGAGTTAGGTAACTGGCCTAAAGGCACACAGCAAGTGTCAGGGCTGGGATTCAAACCCAGGTAGTCTGACTCTCAATCCTTAGTCATTTTTTTTTTTTAATTTATTTTGTTGTTTTTTACAGAGACAGAGAGAAGGAAAAGGCACCCAGAGCAGTCTCCATAGTTGCACATCACCAGTTTTCAACATAGTTTCATTCCACACAGGTGGGCAGGGCAGGAGCCAGGTGGGGAGTGGTGGGAGTAGGGGAGGCCTCCAGCATGGGAGGTAAGCCCCTGCAAGAACCAACTGGGGGCCACACCCCAGTTCAGCATATGGGTCCACAGGGGCTGGGGCCAGGATTCGATCTTTGGACCCCAGGGCTGCAAAGCCAGTGCTTAACCCACTGAGCCATCCAGGCATTCCCAGCTAATCCTTAGTCTTAACCCCACAAAGAGCTGCCTTATGAGGACAGGCAAGCACCTCATTTAAAAGTGAAACGCTCTCCCCAGACCAGCGGCTGCCACAGTCTCTGAGAGGAATGAGGAGCTGGGGCCAGCTACAGTCTTGGAAGTTAAAAGGGGCCAGGGAGCTTGAATGACTCAACCACTGTTCAATTTAGATTTCCTGGCTGAATGGGTTCCTGTCCTTCCTACTTGAAATTAATAGCCAATTGTTTCTTTGCATTCTTGTGGGAGGGGTGGACCCTTCTCCCTACTCCTGTTGTTTCTAGAAGCATAAGCTCTTGGCCAGCGTCAGGCAGGTAAAATCTGGTAGGTAAGGGGGACCAAATCCCTTTGTCACGCGAGTCTGACAGACATGGGTCAACTCTTGCTTATTCTGCTAGTGTGGGAGTTGGGCCCCTTCCTTCCCTCTTTGCAGGAAACCCGTGGGGAGGGTGGGTCAGTGAACAGCTCTTCTGAACCTTTGACAGAGGGAGCAGGAGGTGGAGAAGGAGGAAAGAAGACATGAGTCGTGTTTTTTTGTAGGAGAAGCGGTAGAGCGTCTTCTAAGGAAGTGGGGGAAGCGGCAAACACAGCATTGGTAGAAATGACGTTGAGCCATTCACAGTGAGCCCTGCCTCTAGCACAGTGTCTGCCCCCAGCTAGCGCTCAATGGGTATATGGCAATGCATAGAACCTGTGATGTGAACGTAAGTGAACAGGCTCCTCAAAGAACTGGGCTTCACTTTTCTCTGGTTCGCAAATGTTGACCTCCCTTTTCTGTTCATCGCTATGAATAAAGAGATGCTATGTAAACTCTTGACCACAGCCTCATTCCCAGTCACTCTTTTCTCCCACTTAACCTTGTGCCAAGTCACATTGAGCTGCTTATCTTTGCAGGGGGAAAGCAGTTCTACACACAAGTCAAGGGTGCCAGCTATGGAACCAGGTTTCAGCGCTGGTCCAGCAACATCCCAGGGTGAACTTGGGCACATGACTTAACTTTTCTGGGCCTGGAGGGCCTTGTTCTCTTATTCCCCTGTAAACACCTGCTTCCCCCTCCAGGAGCCAGGTCAGGGCTGTCCGTACCCTGTGTCCCAGGCAGGCTATCCTAACACTTGTCACACCCTCCCTTACAGTGTTTGTCTCAGTCTGTGACTGTGACCGGTTTACCTGTCTGTCTCTGCTCACAGATTAGGAAATCAACAATGCCACATTGTCTATCTCTGAAGCCTAACTACCTGGGCAATGCTTGGGACATAACAAGAAGTTCTGTAAAGGTTTTCATAGGGGAAGTCAGGATGACTCAGTGGATTAAACACTCATTTTGCAGCCGTGGGGACCAAAGGTCAAATCCTGGCCCTGGCCCTTGCAGACCCATATGCTGAACTGAGGTGTGCTTCCCATGCGGGAGAACCCCAGTTCAGTTCTCACTTGCCCCCCACCCCCCAGTTCAGTCTCTGGCTTGAGGGGGCATGTCTCCTATGCAGGAGCCCTCCAGCTCAGTTCCCACCCTGTGTAGAACAAAACCATGTTGAAAACTGATGACGTACAACTATGGAGACTGCTCTGGACCCTCCTCCTTCTCTCTGTCCCTCTCTGTCTCAGTCTCTCTCTGTCTCTGTTAAAAACAATAAAATAAATCTTAAAAAAAAAAGTTTTTACAGAGGAAAAGTGGGGATGAAGAAGGAAAGACTGATGCAGAGAAGAAGGCAGGCAGACACCACGAATTACCCTTTTAACACTGTACAAGTGGTAGGAGAAGTGCTAGGAAAACAGTTCTCTCTCCCCAGTGGTCTATGCGGCCTACCAAGTGCCTACAATTTCTTCCTTGGGTGATTTGTTCCTCAGGGTACAGATATTGTCTTCCGGGATCTCCTTGTTTCTTTCTCAAGGGTAATGTGTTAAACTTGCAACAGCCAAACACCTGAACATTCCTTTGCAAGATGGATTTCAAAAGACAAGTTGGGAGAAAGCACGCCAGCACTTCGGTGCTCAAAGTAGAGGAGTGGAGCCCCTAAAAGGGAAGGGAGGGGTCAGTGACTTTAAAAAATGTCAATCTCGGTGAGTCGGAGTCCCAAGAAAGAGAACGTGCCATTCCGTTACTTGGAGAAAGTTCTCTCTTCACACTCCAGCTGGTGCCCAGCTTCTCATGGGCAAGACCGGAATCCCGAGGGTCTACTCCACCAGTCCCGTGCTGACAGAACATCCCTTCTCTGGTTCGTTCTCCCTTTCTTTCCTCTTAAGACATGTACCCATTCATCATTACTGCAGCCCAGTGAGTTTGGACGTGGTAAGGAAAAAGTTTCTCTCGTTTCCTAACATTCTAAAGTGCCAGGGACCTCCGAGGTCACTTTGTCCACTTTTCTGCCTCATGCCGGAATCCTTTCCAGCACCCCTTTCAGAAGTAGACAGCACCCCCTGTAGAAGGAGGCAGCTACTTCTGTATGAACGCTTGAGGGAAGAGGTAGTTAGTGCCTCTTCAAGTAGCCAGTCCATTTTGGAAAGCTCCCATGGCTCGATATAACCCAGAAACTGCCTCTTTAAACCAGACGTCTATGAAGGAGGGAGACAAGTGATCTGTGTTAGATGTCACTGGATATTCTGCAGAAGTTTGGGAATAATGAAAAGATTGTGTCTTTGCTTCATTTTTTAAAAATAGACATAGAGTTACCTACATAAATAAACAAATATGATGACTAACTTTCTGTCAACTGGTCTGAGCTATAGGATGCCCAGGAAAATATTACTCTGGGCGTGTCTGTAAGGGTGTTCTAGAGGAGATTAGCGTTTGAATTGGTAGACTGACTAAAGAAGACCCCTCTCACCAGTGAGGGTGGGCATCATCCACTCCATTGAAGGGCTGAACGGAACAAAAGGGCAGAGGAAGAGTGCATTTGCACTCTGCTTAGGCTTGGATAGCCAACTTCTCCTGCCTTTGGACATCGACGCTCCTGCTTCTCAGACCTTCAGACTCAGACTGAATCACACACTGGCTTTCCCGGGTCTCCAGCTTGCAGATGGCAGGTCGTGGGACTTCTTAGCCTCCAGTCACGTGAGCTGATTCTTATAATAAATCCCCATGTATATACATATCCTAATGGTTCTATTTCTCTGGAGAACTCTGACTCATACAAGTATAAACAAACACACTACATCTTTTAATTACATTCCTGTAATTTTTTTTTTCCTCTAATAGAACTAGTAAATACCTATAGAGTCATGGCTCTCAAATTTTTTGTACTTAGTATCCTTTTATACTCTTAACACTTACTGATGACACCCCAAAACTGTTTTTGGTGAGTGGTATCTACCCATATTTACTACATTAAAAACTAAAACTGAGAAAAAGTTTCAAGTTATTTGTTAACTCATTTAAAGACAATGTTTAAAACTCACGACATGTTAACATAAGTAACATATTTTTGTGAAAACTGACTCTATTTTCGAAAAGCAAAACACATACAGTGAGAAGAGTGGCTCTGCTCTCCATTTCTGCAAATCTCTGTCAGGCCTGGCTAAAGAGAAGACAGCCAGCTTCTCATATCTGCTTCTGCATTCAGTCTGTAGCCATGCCTGTCATGCAGCCTCTGGAAACTCCACTGTGTCCTTGTGTGAGAATAGAGAATATTGTTACCATTAATATTATCCAAATAGTTTTGAGCCCATGGGTCCTATGAAAGGGTGTCAAGCAACTGAGACCAGCTATGTAATTTGCAGTGCACACTGAAAATGTGGGGTTTTTTGTTCAAAAGTTATTAAGAATGTAAAGACAGCCACAGCCGAGCATTAAGCTGAGCCAGGGGCCCTGCATGACTGCATAGGTCCTTCAGGCAACTTTAAAGACCCGTGCACCATACTTGGAGCTTCACTACTGCAGTGTGTGACCTCCACTTTGACTCAAATGGCTGGCTTGGGCCATTAGTATACACCAAGGCACTGTGGAGGTAGGAGTGTGTGTGTGTGTGTGTTGTTTGAGCTGCTGGAACACCAGGCATAAATGGTCTTGAGCAATAACATATCTATAACAAGATAAGAGCTTAACTTGTGCAGATTTCTCCCTGGGTGCCTACCACAAAACCTTCCACCCTATTCAGCCTATTATTCCCCACTGACCACACACCACATGCACGTAAATATGAGCACGCACACACCCATTGATCTGATGTGTTCCAAGTGGCCGCACACCAGATAGTCAGATACTTGTCATGGTTTCCTGCTTTGTGTGTTTATTGTGGTTACAGACTTTGATCAGCAACACTGATAGCTGTAGTTCCCCCCTTTTCCTGTTTGGTGCCTGACACATAGTAGGCACTCCGCATTTGCTAAGTTGGATTTTATAATTCCCGGGGTTGGGGGAGAATTCTACTTATTAAATGCTGTTAATGACTGATGATTGGCAATGCAAGTATACCATTTGGCCCTCCTTCCTCAAAACTAAACATCTTAGGGAGATCAACAGGCCCACTACTAATGGGTGGCCTTGTGTGTTCATATGACAAAGCATAATTCTCCAGCAACAAGCTACCATATTTCACAATGTTCCTGAGGGTCAGATAGGCATACAGTTAATGAAGGTTCTAAGTTTTTATTATATTTAGAACGATATCCTTAAAAGTATATGGTGATGGAAAAAAAACAAAAACAACAAAAAAATCCAAATCTGACTCTGGGTAGGGAGCTCATGATGCAACACATAGATGATGTGTTGTAGAATTGTACACCTGGAGCCTATGTGACTTTACTAACCAATGTCATCCCAATAAATTTAATAATAATAAAAATAATAAAATAAAAATGGGTAAAAAAATGTGAAAAAAAATTTTGGTAACAAATTAGACCATTTCAGTGACCATTATACCCATTTGCAAATGTAATGCAGGCCTGTTTATAATTCTGGTCAAGTCACTTCTCTCTCTAGCACAGAGAAAAGTGACTATGGCTTCTGTCCTTCTCTAAGATAACAACCCCACAAGGATGTTATTAATCCTTCATCTAACATGGAGGGAGATTCTTCCGTTCATATTAGAAGCGACCGCTTCCGGAAGTGCAAAGGAATCAGGAGCTTCAGTTCAAACCTGCTGCATTACAGATGGGGAAATTCAGGCTCAGAGACAGAAAGTGACTTACTTGTCCAAGATAATATCGCTATTTAATAGCATCTGTGGGACACACTATACTTCTCCTAACAATTAGATAATGAACCCTCCATACCAGGAGAATGTGGGCTTTCAGTTCAATCTGGGCCCAGATCACTGAATATTTAACCACTGGTTCATCCAGAGATCATTAAAGAAAGCCCAAAATATCTCCAAATCCAAATCTGGCAAACCTTCCACTAGTTCCCCAAACATCATCCCTTCCCAGGTGTTCTTTTGAAACATCTCTCCTTTCTTTTCAACATCTTCCTCCATTTCCCCTCCACCAACCCTTTTTCCTTCCTTCCAATGTGCATTCATCACCTTGGAAAGAAGAGAAAAGCCTTCACACAGCTGGCTGCTCCTTGTAGTTACAATTGTGTATCTGTCTTGCCTGTTTCTGCCAAACTGCTGGAAGTGACATATGTCCCGAGGCCTCCCTTTTCTCACCTCCCTTGACTCCCATCAGCCCTTGCAGCCTGGCACCATCCCAGTGCTTTAGAGAAACCACCCACTCAAGGGTCAATGATGTACTCCTTTCAAAATCAAATGACTTTGACTTGGTTGTAATTCTCCCTGATGCCAATGGCCATGCTTCCCTGAGAATGATAGTCACCATGATCATACAGACACTTTCATACTTCAAAGTAGTTCAGCTGTAAAAAGGCCATTTGTAAGTTGGGTAGTTAATAGCATGGCCTTTGCAGCCAGAGGACCTGGTTCACCATCAGCTTGCACGGTTGCCTCGCTGAATCCTGTTAAACAAGTTGTACCTCTGCACCCATACATGTAAAGTGGGAGCATAGTAGTCCCTGGCTCAGACGGTTTTGGTGAAAGTCCATGAAATCTGCTTAGAAGATTGTCTGACACATATTGCATGTTCAATAGAGGTAAGTTGCTGTAAATCTAAGATGACCAAGAAGAGTTTAAGCTTGCAGTACCCATCCACATATCCCCTGAATAGAAGGTGTTAGTTTATGCTCTAAACCAAACTTGTCCAGCTCACGGTCTGTGGGCCGCGTGTGGCCCAGGATGGCTTTAAATGTGGCCCCACACAAATTTGTAAACTTTTTTAAAGCATGAGGTGTTTTTTCTTTTAAGCCCATCAGCTTTCATTAGTGTCAGTGTATTTTATGTGTGGCTCAAAACAATTCTTCCGAGTGTGGCCCAAGGAAGCCAAAAGGTTGGACACCGCTGCTCTAAAGTTAATATTTCTCCTTGCTGCTGTCATACATCCCTCTCTTGGGCATATTTTCTTAAAACTGATCAATTTGGAAATCTGTTGAGGCAAATGACCCTTCCTAGATGATCTCCATAAGTATCTCAGGTCTATGGGACCCATACCCCAAACCACCCAAGATTCATTTCAATGAGGAACAGATAAAATGAACCTTCTGTTCATGGAACACCCATGGCTTGCAACAAACATCTCCGAGCAAGACTTTTCTCTTTCTACAAGCTAAGCCCTTGTGTCCTCCAATCCCCAGCTGGCTCCAAAATTTGCATGAGGCTTCTGAGGTTGATTCTCAGATCTCGCCACATATTTGAGATTTTATCCAATTTGCTCTTCCCATTTCTTTGCCTCTGTCTTGTAACTGCAGAGTGCATAAGCTCAACATTTTTCACATACTCTGTGATTTCCTCTTTGTTCTACATGACCATGGTGGATGAGGATGGTAATGATGGTGATGGTGATGGTGGTGAAAGATATTTCTTGAGCGATTGCTCTGTGCCCAGCTTGTTTATAGCACTTTATAGGCATCGTCGTCCCCACTGTACAAAGCTTTGCCTCAAAAGCACATGCAGAATTCTGCATTGTTTCACTTTCGATTTTAAAAAATAACCTCTATTTTCTTTTCCACTATGAGTAAACACCTCTCTTAAGTAACACATTGGACACTCTCTTTGCTTTCATGCATATAGGAGATAAAGGATTCAGTCACATTCATAAGACACCTCAAAACTGAGCACACACAACCAACAAGCCACATAGAAGAGACCAGCAGATGGCTGGACCTAAAATAACTACTCCAATGACTTGTTCCCTCTCTTTGGTGACCGTAGGTGCACTTTTGCCTAGAGCACAACATCGTGCCTAACTACACTTATAACACAATATAAGCTGAAAGATGATTAGAAAAACTTCTATAGGACTGTTATTTCACCAGGTTCTACGCTCTGGGCTAAGAGCTTTCCATGTGTTATCTTATCATATCTACAAAACAGTCATGAGCTAAGAATCATTATCTCCATTCTAGAGAAGGAAACTGAGGTTAAGACAATCATTTGCCTAAGTCATATTAAGCCATGATTCAGACCCAGGTGCATCTGACTTTGAAGTCCTTACTCTTAGCAGCACAGTTGCTAGGTTGACTCCTACAGCGTACGTTCTCCAGGTCGTCCATACACATCTGACGGGCAGTGTCTTCTCTGGCTTCTCTCCCTTTACCCCTTCCCTGTGGGACTCTCTAACTCCTAGGCATGCTCATTCATTTTCACATCGCTGATCTTGCTTTTAACCTTTCAAAAGCCATCTCATGCACCCCTGTCTGTGTAAAGACTTCCACAGTTCCTGGCACATAGCTCGTGACCAATACATATTTGTGGAATGAATAAATTGATCATTCTTTTAAATATTATTTGGAAAATATTAATCATTTAAGTGTCATGAATGGTCTAAGAGCTTAAAACTTTATGACTTTATGGTTTCTGGTCCATGAGATGCTGGAGCTCATTGGAAGCACATTGAGCGAAGGCACTGGTTCTCAACTAGAGGCAATTTTAGAAGTCTAGAAACATTTTTAATTCTCGTGACCGGTGATGAAGGGCAGATGGGAAGATGCTCGTGTAGTGGCAAGATGCCAGAAAGCATCTTACAGTGCACCAGGTCCCACAACAAAGAACTGTCTGGCCCAAAATGTCACCAGCATTAAGGTTGAGAAACCTGATACAACGTTTTGTTCTTCCGAAAACGAGTGTCCTGGTGGCTGAGATGGGCCAGCCAGGGATAATGAGTGATACTATTTAACTGAGTGCCAAGTACTGTACCCCAAGGAAGAGGGGAAAATTGGGGATCTGGCTTGAGGATCCAGAGATGTATCTTCTGGCCCTGAAACCTAGAACTAATATGATTTTCTACTGTTGGCAACTTGTTGGGCTCAACTTTTCATTTGTAAAAGGGGTATGTTGGGCAGGGATGAGCTCATCTAGCTCTAAAAGTCCCTAAACACATTCTGAGGGTTGAGCCCTTTCTTCTTCCCTCCCTCCCTTCTGTCCTTCCTTATCCCTTTCTGCTTAAAGCAGGGCACACGTTTCCCATGAACAACGTGCCCTCCTGGTACCAGGAAAAAAAGAACATCCTTATTGCCCAAGAAGGGGAGAGGACACCAAGATGACTTTGCACAAAAAAAGCGTACTAAAATAACGCTTATCTTCCCGTATATTTCCTAGTCACTTTCCCATGATTTATCACTCCTAACTTAAGAAGCCTACCCCTTCCTTTGTCTAGTCACTTCTTCACAATCTATCACCTTTGTTAAAATGGTATCTAAGCTCATTAAAACTAACTACTTCTTTGAAATTATCTCTTCTTTTTTTGTGAGGCCCCACTGCCACATAAAAACATTAATATCGGGGAAGCCAGGACGGCTCAGGGGGTTGAGTGCTCGCTTTGTAGCCCTGGGGACCAAGGATTGAATCCCAGCCCCGGCCCACGCAGACCCATATGCTGAACTGAGGTGTGCTTCCCATGCGGGAGGCCCCCAGTTAGGTTCTCACCCCCGACCCAGTTCCCATCCTGCATGGCCCCTGCCCACCTGTGTGGAACAAAACCATGCCGAAGGCTGATGACATGCAACTATGGAAACTGCTCTGGACCCTCCCCCTTCTCTCTGTCTCTCTCTGTTTTTGTTTCTGTCAAAGACCATAAAATAAGTCTTTAAACATATTAATATCAAATAAAATGTGTATGATTTTTCTCCTATTCCTCTGTCATTTGTCAGCTGAACTCACAGTCCAGAACTGTGAGTCACAGAACCTAAGAGAGAAGAGAAAAAAATGTTCCTCTCCTACAAAAGCAAAACTATTTTGAAACATACTGCTGACTACAGCTTTTTCTGCGTTATGAGCACATTTAGGGGCATCGTCTATTGTTTTCACGGTGGGAGAGTGGAGAGGTGTGGACTGATCTTTTGTTCAGAAAAACATGGTGGTAAGAGTTCCTGCCACAGACAGGAACAAGGAAGCAGAAATAAAGGAAGCTAAAAGTCTCCTCCATGATAAGTAACAAGAATTCTCCATTTCCCCCCTTGCAACCTGAGCCGTAGGCATTTTGAAGAGGCCCCGGGATCACATAAGGGGAGAAAATGAAAGCAGCGACTCTCCAGGGGGGAGGAGGAATACAGGTCTCGGCATGTCAGAAAATGACCAGGTCAAAGGCAGAGACGTCCTAGGTGCCAAGGCAGTTATTTAATAACTGACTATCTAGTGCTTACTATGTGCCAGGCGTGTTCCTGAGCTCCTTACAAGTATTAGGCCATTTAATCCCCACAGCTATCTCATGGGTGTCTTTTATCATCTCCATTTACAGAAGACGACAGTGAGGTGCACAGAGGTGAAATGACTTACTTCACATCACACAACTCATAAGAGGCACAGCTGGGCATTGCACCTGGGCAATCGGACTTGAAAATGCGTGCTTTTAACCACTCTACTATTGCAGGTGAGTGTGCATGCCACGACAAATCAAGGCCAGAAAATTATGGGCAGTCACACTGAGCGAGAAGTAAACACAGTGCGTCCTCTTCACCCTGGGAGCTAACAGTGCAGACAGCATTCGTGAGTTTGGGGCTGGGGGGCTGGGGTGGGGGATGGGGAGAAAGCAGGTGGCAGGAGCCAGAGATGATACTGGTCTTTCTCTTTTGCTGAATGCTCTCTGGGGATGAGCAGGTCTCATAATATATATATATATATATATATATATATATATTTTTTTTTTTTTTCTGGTTATAAAATGAGTGAGCCCCATTCCATCTGGATCACCCCCAAGATGTCTTAAAAAGAGTGATAAGCCCGACCTGTGTGTGCTTGCCATCATGAAGGAAATAAAGAAAGCTGCACCCTTACCCGCACCCCCTCTGCAACTCCATCTTCCCCTTCACGACCCCCCAAGGAGGGGTGGAGAGCTCATTGGGGGTGGGAGCTCAATAGTCTTGCTAGCTTAAACAGCAGGCGTCATGGGATTCTGGAGCAAGAACAAAAGGCCCCTTGCTTTCCTCCCCATGAACAATCGACCAGAAGGCAGCGGGGACACTCAGCCCCTGGATTTTCCCTCAGGAAACCCAGGCCCTACTAGGGCCTCCTGCTTCCCCTCCCTCACCCCCTCGCTGGCTCTGGTTCATTTCCAGGTGAGCTCCCTGCCTGCTGGGTAATCAGATGCCAGCAAGGGCCACGTGCAAGCTCCTACAGCTTGTTGGGTGTTTTCTTTTTTTGCCTTTAACTGCAGTTGCTTTTAGAAGAAACAGTTTTTAAAATCTCAAGTTTATCAGCAAGGGATGCTAAAGTATTTAATTTCAGATGTCCTCGGAAGTTACTGTGTGCCAGTACTGTGCTTGGTACTGAGAGACTGGCTTCTTAATGTATGTGGGTGGTACTCAGTTTCTAAAGCCCCTTGATTACTTTCCTGAACCCCATTTTTCACCAGTAAACTGGGAACATGTGGTCATATTATTAAAATTTAAATATGTGTGAAAGCACCATATCTGATACACAGCCATCTCCTTGAATTTAGCATTTATTATTATATTTAATTAATGTCTTATTAGTAGTTACGTCTCTAAGTGGAAATCTTGTCCTGATAGTCACCTGGATGCCTCCCAGCGTTCTGCGATGCCACAGAGCTTTCCCCTGAGCATCTAGTCTCTGTCACCTGCCCGACCCATACCTCCTAAACCCTCCATCCCCCAGGGGTTAGGCTGGAGCACCCACCACACCGTCCAGGCGGGGATTTCTGCCACGTGTAGGGTAAGAGATGTCTTTGAAATGGAGCAGAAGGAGTTTGGTTCAGGAAAGAGTGTCTTTGATCCTACAGATGGAGGGAATACACACAAATCATTTGTTCCTAATCTTTTTGGGGTTATTGACTCCTGAAAGCTCTAGACCTGTCCCCTGACCCCAAATGTTCGTTTTTCTGTATGAATTCTGCATGAAGTCTGCACAGACTTCCTTAAGATGAAATCCATGGCACACCACCCTTAGGTCAGCCACCCTGGCTCCAGGTACTATGCGATCACATTCTTCACTGAGGCTTGCCCGCCTCTTGTCATTAGTTTGAGACACAGCATATTTCTCTGTGATTCATTAACACTTCCCTTCCTTGTATCACTGACCTTGTGCCCGTCATTCCAAAGGTATTCCTCAGGCGGACTGTCATGTGTGTCGTTCTTCCTCCGGCTATCCTGTTTGGGCAGATAAACTAATTTCCCAGCCCCCAGACACTTCTCACTGGACACTGAACACCAGCATCAATCTCACGGACCAACAACATTCTTCCTGCTGCTCTCACCCTGACCTGCTTTCTTAGCCTCCTGCTCAAGCTCACATTGCAAAGATCCTTTTCTCTTGAGCCTTTTGCCATCTGAATCAGTGTTCCAGAACATTCCAGAAAGCTGTACATTTTTCAAGTAAACCAGATTTTTCTCTCTGGCCCTTGCCTGTATATTTGATGCCTTTGTTGCTGCTAAATTTTAACAAAGGAAGCCAGCCTGGCAAAAGAAAAAATAAAACCTGCTACAAAAATGTCAAGGAGGATCTCTAGTGGTATTTGTTTGTGCTGCCCCCTACTGGTTATAAAAGTAGCACTAAATAAATCTGACCGCTGGTCGGCCCATTCTTAATCAAAATGTTCTAATTTATCTTGATTTTTGATCTGTCTTAGAAAGTAATGCTGATCTTCCTTATTTACAAAAGCAAAGTACACTGTGGTCTATTTTACTGCCTCATAATGTGCATTATACATTCTTGCCTGTTCACCCAGAAATCTCCTTTCCAGGAATCTGCCCTGAAGAAATAGTAAGAAATGTAAACAAGAGATTACCTTCAAAAATGGTCATCTTGGGGAAAGCCGGGACGGCTCAGCGGGTTGAGCGCTCGCTTTGAGGCCATGAGGACCGGGGATCGAATCCCGGCTCCGGCCCAGGCAGGACCCACGTGCTGAACTGGGGAGTTCCCACAGTTCGGTTCTCTAGCTGTCTCTGTCTCTGTCTCTCTCTATCTGTCAAAAGTAAAATAGAAATAAATATGCACTGAAGATAAAATAATTACTCTCTATAAATATAAAAAGATATAAAAAAAAAAAAAATGGTCATCTTGTTGCTGATGGTAATACAAAATCAGAACAAAGTTAATCGTTCAACCACAGCTGGCATGACACGGCCATAGAAAGGAATATTGTGTTCACTTAGAAATTATGTTAATGAAGAATTGTTAAGGATATGAGGAAATATTTAGAACATGTTAAGTAAGCAGGACACAAAACCATAAGCTGTCCAATCTCAACTAAATATGCATAGGAACAAGTCTGGAAGCGATACATCAAAACTTAGTACGGTTTGCCCTGAGTGGGAGCATTAGGCTATTTTGTACATTCATGTTTTTCCATATTCTGTGAGCATGTGATATTTGTAAACTATGTAATACTTATGTCTGCATGGTAGAAAGAGCACAGCTTTAAAATCAAATGACCTAGATTTCTAATCTGACTCTGTGTCCTTGGATTTCTCCATTTCTCCAGACCTGTTTCCTCAACAGTAAGTGGAGGTAATAATATAGGCATCACAGAATTACTTTGAGACTAGAATCCACATAACAACTCTTCTGTTCCATTAGTTCCCCCCATATACAGAGTGTGATTTTTTTTTTAAAAGTACAGTGACGGCGACTGCTGCTGCCAAGTGCCATCCCACGGAAAGGCAGGATCTTCTGTACGGGAAGCAGCATGTCAAACCTTAGTCACAATGTGTGACAACTTTCAACTTGTTCGGTGCCCTCGGTGGTGAGCTACAGTTGAGAGAAGGCGTGTTTTCAAGTGTGATGTAAATCACAGACCACGAACAATGAATTAACATAAATTTCTATCAAATAAAATCTTTACAGTGTGTCTTCATCCACCTCATTCACCGGATCTGGGACCATGTGACTTCTGACTCTTCCCTAAAGTCAAAATGACTGTGAAAGGTAGATGTGTTGAATCAATTCAGAACATTGAGGCAGCCACGACAGCACAACTAAAGACACTCATGAAAGAGGACTTCCAGAACTGCTTCAGAAAGTGGCAAGTATGATGGGATAAGTGTGTTTGAAGTAAGTGGGAGTATTTTGAGGGGATTAATGGTGATGAGTCTTTTACTGTCATAATTTTTTAATTTAAATATTCACTGTATTTTTTAATCACATCTCATCTGTACCTTTTCACAATTTAGCACCCCTAGAAGCCCAAATCTATTTTCTTTTGTCTCCTTACTTCTCCACAATTTATCAATCACTGATAAAAGGGAATGTGGGCTCTTAGGCCCAATCACTTTGGGAAAGGGGAGGAGTTTCACTTCTTTTCTGTGAGACCCCCTATATGCATACAAAATAAACCTTTTCTCCTCTCGATCCTGTTTTTGGTCAGCTTAATTCACACACCTCGGATACTGAACCTAGTAGAATAGAGAAACATTTTTATCTTTTCCTACAGTGCCAGCATTTGCTAAACTCTTATTAGTGAACAGGAATAATAGAGCTTCTAAAACCTGTGCTAGATGCTCAGCTGAAGTCCCTTCTCAATGTCTTTTTGTCACACCAACCACCACCTTGCATGTATTAAAAGATAAACTGAGGCATATGAAAAATTTTAAGAGTTTATTTCAACAAAAATCGACTCAAATCAGGCAGAATCCAACCTAGCAGATAGAAAGGAGCTCTGAGGATTTGTAGTACAAAATGAAAGACATTTGTAGGCAGAAGGGAGCAGGAATAAGATATACTAGGCAAAAAAAAAGGTGGGGGGAGTTAGTTACTGCAAGGTCACTTTATTTCAGGATATGGCAGGGGTCTATCAGGTGGCTAGATTACCTGACTAGTGCTGAGAATGACGACTTTGAAGTTCTATTTCTGGCAGAGTTAAAACTGTAATTAAGTTTTGGTATGATGACATGGGGTCTTAGCATAAGCAACTCCATTTGGGGCCTGTTGTCTTATTTTTAACACAAGAAAGGGCCCCCAATATGTCAGAGGCAGGATTTTGGAACCCTTATAGTCAGCCTCAAACAACCAAGGAATTTTCCAAATAGTTAGACACAGGGCTAGTGAGAGGTCAAGATGTAAATTCTTATATACAGTACTTTTCACACAGAGGGAGGGTATCTGTAATAAAACATTTTAGCCAGTCTACAAATCTTGACTACATAGTAACTGAGAGCCCTTTCTAACATCCATTACACTGATCAACATGTTACTAAATTCACCCATAAAAATCTATTTCTGACAGTTTGTTAATTGGCAAAACATGTGTTGTTTCTCAGAGGTTAAGAAGATTAGCACATTTAAAATAGCCTCTTCTGGAGAGACTTTTCTGATATAATTCTAGCTGATCACCTGGGTAAGTGGATGCCTGACTAGAATGCAGTTGCCAGGGGGGTATGTCTTCAAACACCATACATAAATAGTACGGGGTCTATGGTGACGTGTTTTGGACCACATTACAGACATAGTACTAGAAAGCAATAAAGGTAGTCTCTGGTTCAAGCAAGCACACAATTATGTGATTATCAAATCTGGTGCAAACATTCTAGGTAACTCCACATTCTGAATTTTGCATTTCCTACATGTAGGCCCTTACAGATTTTGAACAAGGGTATGTCTTCCTTCCTTCCTTCCTTCCTTCCTTCCTTCCTTCCTCTCTTCCTCTCTTCCTCTCTCTCTCTCTCTCTCTCTCTCTCTCTCTGCAGTTATAGTTTTCCATTCCTTTCTAAAGTGTGGCATGTGTAACGGGGCAAGAAGACTGAGTGGTAAAGGGTTTCTAGTTAGACTACTGAGAGGTAAAGAGTCAGTGCTGAACCCAAGGTTCTTGGGACCCAAAAGGTTACCTCCCACCCCACCCCCGACCCCCAAACCCCCCTTCCAGGTCTCACTGCACCTCAGGAATCCCATAAAAAAGGCCTGCCTCCTTTGGTATTCTGAGCGCTCTCCATTCAGGACGGCTTTATCAGCGAAATTAAACCAGAAAGGATTTAGCTCAGATAACAGGATTACTTAACATTCTTCTCATTCTGCAAACCACCAGTCTGGGAGGCTGCCACCACTTCTTACTGAGGTCGGTCTGGCCAAGCCTGGAGCCGCCCGAGGCCGGCTTGGGATTTCCTGAAGTCGGTTCCTCCCTCACTAGGCTTCTCTAGGAACAGTGTGCTATACTAAAACTCCTTTGTCCTCACGGGGCATTTTGTCTGCCCTGTCTGCCCACTGACTTTCAGTGTTGTGTTTCCAGGTTGGTGTTGATCGATGGAAACTGGCCCACAGAAGCACAATCGCAATAATAAGAATAGGAGCTAACGTTCCTGGAGCCTTCCCCGTGGGTCAGCAGGAGGCTAAGCACTTGACATGCACCAACTCCAAAATGAGTGAGGCTTCCCTGGGGTCTCAGCTCTCACAACCCCCGCACATTGCGTCTGTGGCATTCTCCAGATCAGCTTCCTAGAAGGCATTCGTGAGCAACAACTCCTCCACTGCAGGCCTTATGCTCTACGTAGTCTCGGAATCGCCGTGCATACTGTGCAGTGGCAACTTAAAAATTCCCCATTAGCTCTCTCCTCCGCCCACTACCCCCAAATTTCTTTCTTCTTCCAGCTGTCTCTGCATTTCTCCTTTCTCTATTCCCTACCTTCAGCTTCTCTAATATCCAGAGTCATTAAGCACCAGCTCTCACCTTGCAAAGCCCACCAGGCATCTCAGCCTATGAAGGCAGGTGAGTCCCTGGAGTCCAGCTACAGGGCCGCAAGCAGGTGCCTAGTGGGAGGGGGTCCCCTGCCCATTCCAGTCAATGTATTCCGATAACGTATATTCTATTATAGTATTGTGTATCATGTGTACATAATACAATAATGTAGTTATACTGTATTGTATTCTATTATGTGAATTATATATTATATTATGATAATTATATATGATATGATATTATAATTATTATGTATATTATAATCCTCATGACATCCTTGAGAGGGAAGAACTTGAGACTCTTAGCAGCCCCATTTACACAGCGAGAAACAGGCTCCGGGGTGAACTTGCTCATGGTCACCTGGTCCGGGTCAGAATCGGGAGTTCCAGAGTTGTGAGTGGTCCTGTTGTGACTCTATGTCCCAGTTAGGCCCAGATAGCTTCAGTTCAAGCCTGTGTTCTTCACCCTCCAAAGCGCTCTGGTCTGGAATCTTCTGATTACTCTAACTATGTCCACCTTTGCATCCACGGCACCTGGCACACGGAAAAGCTCAAAGAATAGCTTCAGAGACACTTGTCCCCGTGGGTGTGGTGACATTCCTTCTGCCTCTGCCGTGAAGCCTATGAGAAGGGTTCCATTTCCCAAGGCTAGCAGGCGGGTCACCTGACCAGAAGGATCGCTCTCCGGGCTGCAGGCTCCATGGATCTCATTGTGGACTCACGTCACGGCCTGGCAGGGGTGGGGCAGTGTCTCAGGCAGGCGGAACCACCACCTTGGACACCAGTGTGAAGGCTGAGATGCTTGCTCAGCCTGGCATCATGTTTCATCCCGACCCACCTCCCTGGGAGAGAATCTGGATTGAGATGAATTACCCTTGTTTGTGGGCTAATGTTTCAAGTGAGAGTCTTGGATGGAGACTTAACAGAATTCATTAATGTTCTCCATTACAAGAGGGAAGGGAAAGGAAGATAAAGGAAACTCTTCACCACAGCCAGCTCTGAGGTGACCCCAAAGGCATTGCTGGGGGTTTATCACTGGGTTCTTTTCACTGCCCTGATTTTCCATTGTGCGGTTTCAACTTTGTCTAGAGCAGGGGTCTCCAAACTACGGCCTGCGGGCCGGATGCGGTCCACGAGGCCCTCTCATCTGGCCTGTGGAGACCTTTTTATCTGAATAAAATAATATTAAATAAATCATTGAAAACAACATCTATGTTTTGATTCTTTTTTATTTGGACCTCGAGTGTATAGTCGGCCCCCAAACTGCTGTTTGATAGTTAATGCGGCCCGCGGACTGAAAAGTTTGGAGATCCCTGGTTCTAGAGCAATAGGAAAAGAAAGAAGCCTTTCCCTGCATACATGGGATTTGAGTAGGAAATCTGCTCTGTGGTTTCGTGGTTAGGTACCACAAGGGACAAGGCTGGGTCCGGTCCCTGCTTTCCTCTTCCTTTAGAGCAGGGACACAGATTCCAATGCTACATAGAGACGTAGCTGGGCAGTGCTTATCAGCAAAGACTATGGAGCCAGAGAGCCTGCGTGTGAGTCGCAGCCCTTCCATTATTACCAGTGTGGACCTTAATTCCCTCATCTGTAAAGTGGGACAGTAACAGTACCTCTTCCCAGGGTGATGGTGGTGATGATGGTGTCGACATACCGTACTATACACATGTGCACTTTCAATTGTTATTGTTTGCTGCAGGCTGGTAAGAAAATGAACATGGTAGGAGGTGTCTGGGTAGTAGGGAGGAGGGCACTGTTTCAATTCAGATGCGCATGCTCCTTCGGAACTGGGCAGCCTGCGCCCGTGGGCAAACTCACCCAATGTCTCCAAAATCTCCCAGGTTTTCCTAAGAAGCCAAACATCCGGATTGTGCATGACATCTTCTAATTTGTAAGTGCTGACAACAAATTCAAATAAAAGACATTATTACACAATGGGTAAAACCAAACATAAATGGGTGGTCTTGATCTATCCGGGAGCTTCTGGACTACAGCATCTACTCAGTTACTCCCTCCTGTTGCCACATGGATGAGATCAAAGCTATGCCGCTGCCACGAAATGCAGAGGTGGGTGAATTGCTTTTATTGTATCCAAAGCAGGATTTGACAACAGCCTTCTTAATATGGTAACTATGAGCTCAGGAATCACACTGTCTGGATTAAACCCTGGCTCTCTACCCCTTACCTGCCTGCTGTATGACTTTGAAAAAGTAACTCAACCTCTCTGAGCCTTATTTTTGATTTGTAAAATTTAATAGTGCCTACCTCATAGTTGTCATAAGAAATAAAGTGATACATGTACAAGGCCAGCATAGTGCCTAGTACATAGTAATTACTCAATACATATTATTATGAATATAATAATCATTGAAATAGATGTCAGCTCATATTGCTCAATGAAGTAACAGAAATTTATAAAGCACTGAACATGTGCAAGTGTTAAAGCCAGAATCCATGGGAAATTTTAGAACATTGAGAAGAAGCCCCGTGTCTAATCCACTACTGAATCCCCAACATGGAACACAGAGCCAAATGTGAGGCAGGAGACCAAGGAGTGTTCATTGAGCAAAGGGCTCCTGTCCTCAGGGAATCTAGAATGAGGGGTAGGGGTAGAGGACAAGACCAAAATATGTACAAAATTAACAACAAAAGACTTATGCTGTTCAAGTCATCAAAAGAAGAGCCATCCAAGGCAGGCGTGTGTGGCTCTGGGGGGAAAAATTCCAGGACAGGGTCACCGCCAGACGAGTTCAGCTTCAGAAGACATCATCTCAGATTCCAGCAGTCAACGGACAGTCTCGTGGGCACAGAGGTGGGGCTTGGATCTGAAGCCAAAAGGCATTCCAGGAGCGCTGAGTAAATGAAGAGATGGTGACAAAGTACTAGGTGTGTTTTAGGGACAGTGAGCAAAGGAACACAAAGAGGACAGAGTGTTCAGAACAGCTAGCAGGTGAAGAAAATCGGGAAAGCTGGGAGGACACTTGATTGAAAAAAGACTCCGTGGCCAGACTATGGTAGAGACTACAGGTGTCTTCCCTTTTCCCTTTTTAACAATACTTCTAAATCATTTACCCAGAAGCATAGGGGGACGATGCTGCTCAGCCTCACTGGTAGTAGGTGCAGCCATGTGACTAAGTTCTGATTTAGGGAAGACCAATGGGACTTCAGGGTGAGTCCTGTGTGCAAATTCAAGACTGCCATATTTTGCCACGCATAATGTGCTCCCATGTCTAATGCGCACCCACATATTTGGCCCAAACTTTCAGGGGAAAAAAAAATATTTTGTTTTAATTTTTTAATTCAAAATTTTATTTTGTTTGTATTATGTTAGCATTTATTTCTTAACACTAGGGCACAAGAAATTTTATGTACCAAATCTTTACAAAACATAAGAACAGATACAGGGTCAGAGAAAGGAAGGCGAGCAGGAGAGAAGGGAAAGGGACAGAGGGGGCAGTGCATGGAAACCCAGAACCCAGGAGAAGAGGGAGTGAGCAGGGAGCCTGGGAACATGGGCTAAAACACAGGTGCGTTGGAAGCCGAGAGCTGACGAGGGTGGAGCTGTGCATGGTATGATCCTGCACGAGATAGGGCCTGAGCCAAGGCAATTACCATATTCCAGGGTATTATTTTGCATACACCTATCATTATTGATATCTAGAGTGACACTTCTAACTCATAAGCATAAATAAAAGAATTAAAAACATTTCTGTAGATACAAATTTAATAGTGCCCATGTATAATACGCATACGTATTTTCCCCTCACAAATATGGCAAAAACAGTATGCATTATACATGGAAAAATACAGTACCTTGGGTAACATTTGAGTAGTCAGGGAACTATAATACTGATATATTTACACACACACAGAGACACATGCACACACATACATATTTATATATATTTTTTAAAACTGTGCTAAGTGCTAGCGATACAGAAGTGGACAAAACCATTAAGAATGGAGAAACTTCCTGCCCTGTGTAGCCCCACGCCCACCTGTGGAATGAAACTATGAGGAAAAACCAATGATGTGCAACTATGGAGACTGTTCTGGGCCCTCCCCCTTCTCTCTGTCTCTGTATCTCTGTCTCTCTGTCAAAAACAATAAAAATCAATCTTAAAAAATAAAAAAAAAGAATGGAGAAACTTATTGAGTGAGTGAGAAAGACCATAAGTAAACAATGAAATGAGATCATTTTTGCAGTGACAATAGCTGTGTGACCTACAAAAGCATGGTGCATCCTGTAGAGCACTGGTGGCATGCAAGATTTTACGTGGAAAGTAGATAACCATTTTTAATTGTAAGAGCTATCTAGCGACAACTTATCTGAAAGAAATGCTTGCTTTTCTGTCGATGATCATGACATTTATTCATTCAACAAACGTGCCTTGAGTACCTATGGGGTCCAATGGGGTCCTATATTAGGCTCTGAGCGAATGCAACAGCAGCGAGAACAGAAAAATCTTTGACCTACATGAGTTGGCACTATACATTTTCTTTTACAACAAATTTAGTTTGCCTTTCTAAGCAAATTTGTTTGAAAAAGAATCCATCTTATTAAGTAAACAGTGCCGGGTTGGCTGGCTGGCTGGCATGGCCAACGTGGTGAAGGTGGCCCAAAATGAACCACCTGCGGGACGTCCCCAGCTCCCACTCCCTTCTCTTCCTCTGTTTCTCTCTCAAGTCTTCTATTCATTTCTTTTACTTTGTTTTGCGGTGTATGCAAGATTAAATCAGAGTATTTCCACCGGCTATAAAAAAAGAACCACTAATTAGATGAACTGTGGCAAAGCTTTGTAAATCAAGGAAACGTTGAGTAAGAAAATATTGATGAAGAAAAGTAGTTTTCACTTTTGCTTATTATATAGTTGGCTAACCACAAGTTGCACTATGGCGAATCTGTTTTTTCTGAATTTGCTCAAATTAATATCCTGTAATTATCCAGTCAAAACTCTCACTTAAGTAGACCAGACTGTATCTGCATTTAAATAAGTACCACGTACTTGAGAATAATTTGTCCCTCAAGTAGATTGACAGAGCCTCACCTCCCAAGTTAAATAAACAACAGAAACACATTACAGCATGTGGCGGTCCTCCCCTGAGCCTTCTACACATCACTTCTGTTCCTATCGTCAACAATTCAAATTTCTCCCCTAGGGAAACAGAAGCTAATGAACTGTACAGTAACTTTTATTTCCACAAACTCTATCACCTCCCCCCCACCCCCCGCACCTCAGTATTTATAGAAAGATCTCCACTCAAATATACAAGGTGACTGAAATGAAAATTTAGGTGGAGGTACAGAGCAAATGATCAAATGAAATACTATTGAGTCTTTCAAAGCCAACACCTAACGAAGATGAAAGTGAGTGAGTTGTTTTGCAGTCAGGGCTCAGTGGAACTATAAAATGCTCCTTAGCACCCCCACTTCAATCAATAGTACTAGACAAAGCACATGCATTCATTTATTCACTCACCTAGTCAAGGTGTATTTAGCTCCTTCTGCTTTGTTAGTTCTGGGTTAGACACTAGAATACAAAGGTGATCAAAAAGGAGCTTACAGTCTCATGTGTGAGAAATATAGTGACCAAAATGTCACACAAATACAAAATTCCAAACTGTGTTATATGCGGAAGGTAAGTGTAAAACAAAGTGCCCTAAGCTGATGAGTCAGGATGAACTGAGAGCTGAAGGTTAAAGAGTGCTTAATTTGACAAAGAGGGAAGGAAAAATGTTCTAGGCAGAAAATAAAACCCTGCTGGTGGACCACAAGAGTTAAAGGCTGGAGTTCCAAAACAGAAGAGAATAGGGGCCAGATCATATAGAATTTTAGAGGCCATGGCAAGGAGTTTATTTGAATTTCATTCTGAGAGCAATGGAAAGCCACTGAAGATCTTTAGTTTGCTAGCTTTCCCTCAATATCTATTTTCTCCTTTGTCTAGAGACATGAATCGTCTGGAATGACCACATTTCCCAGTATCCTTTGCAATTGGGTATGTCCAAGTTACTAAATTATGGTCAGTGGGCATGCAAGCAGAATTGTCAAGTGGAAGGGGCTTTTAAGACCCTCTTTTAAGAAGCCAATGCAAGTGCTCTTGCCCTTTCTCCTGTTCCTTCCTCCATCTTGAAGCCTGAAAAACAGATTCTGCTGTCTTGGGCCATACAGAGGAAGCCACACATAATGGAGCAATGACCAGTTATAAGACTCCTATAGTTTAGATGACAGATAATGGTGGATCAATGTAAGTAAGGGCAGTGTGGATGGAGAGACATAGATGGATTGGGGAGATATTTAGGAGATAATGGATTTAGAATCCATAATGTATTAAGTGTGGAGAATTAAGAAAATCACTCAGGTACAACGCAGAAGATCTGGTTCTCAGACCCAGGCTCATTTAATACCACAGGATAGTCCCAACCACTGTTCTCTTTGCCCCTAAAAATCAAAGTCACCTGGAAGAGAAACAGCAACCGCTCCAGCTTCAGCTATGGCAGATCTGTCAGCTTCTCCATTAGTTATGGAAATCCTCATTCAGGTCAGTAGTACTATCTGAAAGCTATTATTTAGACAATGTCATCAGAAAACTGTGCCCAAGAATGCCTATCGTTGTCCTATACCCGGCCCTCTGTGGGCACAATTTCTTTCAGGAATGAGTTCATGACCTAATCTGGGCAAAAAGGCTTGAAAAGACATTTGGTAGAGGTTTATGGGAAAGAAACTTCCTTGTTTTTCTGAGAGAGTTATTGGAAGAGACCCTTTCTCCCTCTTTAGGACGTGGAAGAAGAAGCAGGTGGCCCCTGAATCTACTGGCAGCCATCGATGGCCATGATTTGAGTTATTTTTACCATGAAATGGTCCCCACAGAAGGCAGAGTGTAGAGAGAGGACAAAAACAATCTTTGGTGACATTTTTGAGTGCTGAATTAAACTTTGCAATTATATGGGCCAATAAATGTCCCTTCTTATATCAATCTGTTACTTTACCTAAAAGCATCCTACTATCATGGCTAGAAAATCAAATTAAAAAAAAAAAAAGTATATGTTACTTTTACAACTTTAGAGAGATAACTAAAAGCAACCAAGAACATCAAAATCCAAAGACTTACTTTTGAAAAATTCCATAATAAGAACAATAAAAAAAAACCAGAAGAAATGTTCTATCAGGGACCTATTTCTAAAAACCAAATAAAATTATTAGAGGCAATTATAATAAACAATTAGCCTTTACAGATTATCCATTATGTGCCAGGCTCTATACTAAGCATATTATATGCAGTATCTTATTTAGCCCACACAACGATGTCATGAAGAGGGTTCTATAAATATTCCCATTTTACAGATAAGGAAACAAAGATTCCAGGATAATCTGCTCAATGGTAGTAAGAAAAAGGTTAAGCGAGCACTGAATCCTGCTAATCTAACCCCCAAATCCCCACCTTGAACCAGTACACACATTACCTTTCTAAGCATATAGCAAACATAATTCTAATCTTTACACCACTTTCCAGGGAGGGCCAATAACAGAGGAGGACATTCATACTCACCCCACAGCTAGTTATTATGCAAAAAAAAAAAAAAAAAAAAAAAAAAAAAAAAAAAAAAAAAAAAGTGAAGCACAGGGCAGAGTATTAAATCTTAGAGACTAACAGGCAAGACAATTGATAGATGGAAACAGCCTTCAAAACTTGGACTCAGTGGGGCCTTAAAGATTCCTAGTTCATCTCCTTCGTTTTGTACTGGTACTTGAAAAACTAAGGCCCAGAGAAGCTTTCTCTCTTGCCCAGGACAACACAGCGAATTAGTGGCAGAGGTACAACTAGGATGCAGTTCTTCTGTCAGAAAGAGCTTTTATCTAACACCCAAAACTGCCTTTGATGAACATGTATAAGGTGCTTGCTGAATATATTCCACTTGGGAACTTTTCTCTTTCTTCATAATCCAGGCACCAATGCTGGATCTTCTTGATAATAGTCCCCTAATTTTCCCTATAAAAATAACCCCTTCTCCCTACATGTGGCCTGGGAAGGACTAGTAAATCTCACTCCCCTGGGCACATGACCTGAGCTAGAACGCAGGGAATCTGAATTTTTTCTACCCTTCTCTCTCTCTCTCTCTCTCTCTCTCTCTCTTTTTTAATAAGTCTCTGTTTTTCCTGAAGAATGCAGAGTCAGTTTCTATTGCCCACAACCCAAGAACTTGGATCCGTTAAAGCTTTTTCAGTTACAATTAGAAAATCCAAGCCAAATATGCTTAAGCAAAAAAGAAAATTTAGTGCCTTAGATGAGGAATCTGCAAAGGATTGCTCTTAAACTAAATCCTGCCTAGCACCTGCCTGTGTAAATAGTTTCGTTAGAACACAGCTAATCCCATTGGTTTATGTACCGTCTATGGCTTTGTGCTGCATAGCAAAGAGGAGTAGCTGTGACAAACAATATGACCTAAAAAGCCTAAAACCTTTACTATTTGGCCCTTTACAAAACAAGTTTGCTGATTCCCAACTTAAATGAAAAGTCAGGTGTAGCTTAATCCAGGGACTCAAATGACATTCACAAAACCCAGGCCTCCCACCTCTCAGCTTCTGTCTGCTCTCCCCCATAAGACTGATTCTAGGACTGGCTCTTCTCTTGTGGTTGCAGCCCAAGGGGGAACAACAGCTTCATCTTCTCCACAGACAAATAAAATCTTGCCTCAGACGCTCATTGGCCTGAATCAGCTTTTCACTGTGGTCAGGGGGATGGAATTTACTGGTTGGTTTCAGTAAAGACTAACCCCCTGGAGCTGAGAGGGGGCTAAACTAGAATTCTGGGGTTGGGGGTGGGAAAGCCCTGATTTGCTACATTGCTGAATTACCCAGCCCTGATTTGCTACATTGCTGAATTATCCTCGGCCATGGCTGATTTCAAGCCATCAACATGTTACTGAACACAAAGTTTCGCAGTAGCATGCCCTTGTATGGTATCTCCACCATAGGTAAAATTGATGTATTCTTAAGGGCGTTGATAATCACAAAATGTAACAAAATAATTGGGAACTGATTGATGCACTTTGAGCATTTATTACTTTTCCTCTTAATACATAATTGAATTGTGCATTTATATAATTTAATTTTTAATAATGACCATATTTCACAACTGGTTGACACTTAAACTGATGGTGAGTGACTTAAACTGTCACTCACCAGCTCCAGCCCACAGCACTGGATTAAACTTGCCCAAACCATTATGGGGACTTCTTGTACCAGAATAAAAATAAATAGAATTTAGATAGTAAGCAGGCAAAACAAACAAAGAACTCACACAAATATCGACTATGATACACTAACTGATAAAGCAGTTAAGATGGGAAATAGCATGTGTTTTTAAAGGAATAAAATATTTATAGCCATGGATGAATCCAACACAGGAGTATAGATGTGAGAGGCTAGAGATTTGGGTGCTTATCAGGCTGTCCTTATCCCTCAAGGACCTCAATGAAGCATCGGTTTGTGCTGATTTAAGGTGGACCCCCAAAGCAGGAAAGGTTACTTAGTACCTCATACTAACCGTTGGTCTAGACAGCTCCGTGGAAAGCATTCAGGCCACTTAGGAGGTCGACTCCAAGGAAATTTAAAAGCCCAATCCCATGGAAATACAGATAGTATTAAACACCTGTTCCTATGGAGCATAATTCATTGATAGCACAAATGGTCTCTGGGAGCATTATTAATCAAAAGATTAATAAAAGTCTTATTTATATAGTGCTTCAGATCTCAAAGGACCATCCTAGGCACTATGTGATTCTGGACTAGACACAATCTTTACAAATGAGAAAATAGAAATGTGAAACAGTTATAGCGGGTAACTGATTGAGCTGTGCCTCTAATGCTAGTCTTTTAAACTCTTTCTACCCTACAACCTGTAATCCCACAAATAACACACTTTTGACTTGGGATGTGTCCACACACCCACAGATCAAAGCTAAAGAATCAAGTCAGCACAAGAAAAGACACCAGTATACTAAATGTTTCTATTTAGGTATTCGTTGTCACAGGCAAAAATGAGTCCATTAATGTGTTTTGCATGAATTAGATATATTAGTGCACCAAATGGTGGAGGCAAACGTGGCTCCGCCATTTGACTTGCAAATCAGTAGCTCTCAACGTTCTGAGTTCAGGTTCAAGAGACAGGCTGTCTGGATTTGAATCCCAGGCCTACCATTGTTAACTGAAGATGTTGGACAAGGTGCTTAACCTCACTGTGGATTAGTTTCCTCTTCTGTAAAATGGTGAATAATAAGGCTGCTTAACACATAAGATTGTTTGAAGATTAAGTGGAATTATATCTGAATCATGCTCAGAACAGTGCCTGGCATGTCATAAGCCCTTGATAGATGTTAGGGGTATTTTCATCACACGCTACACAGTGATCCTGATGGCCCAGCCAAAATTTTCTTTTGCACAAATACTAGCTTCAAAAGTCACACTTTAAATGGAAATGTTGTATGTGGGATTTGTTTATCCTAGCTATGGTCTTCTATAGTAAAAACATGATACATTCATATCCTTATATTTTTTATATTGTCCAAAGCCTTTCTGAAAACACTCTCTTATTTACTCCTCCAATAACAAAAGGGCTAGAATCATTTTCACAGTGGACAGGTAAGGAATCTGCAACTCAGAAAAGTTGGCTAAATTAATGAGCCTTGGAGCCACAACCCAGCCAGGTCTTGCCCCCAGCAGCTTCCTCAGGAAGCGGCACTTTGTTAGCCTTTTTGTTCCTAAATCACAAGGTTGTCCTTTGTTCATGAAAGCTTTCCCAATGCTCCAGGTCCCCTTGCTAGAGATCACAGAGTTGCTTGATGCTTCTCAGGAATCAGCACCCTGCCTTTAATTGGAGAATTCACTCCTCCTCCATTCTCAGTAACAAAGATTGTTGAAGCCAACTCATACCCAGCTTCATGTTGGCCCCTGACTGTCTAAATCTGTTAGACTCTTGGCCATGTGATTGCATAAGGCATGGGCATATGACCCACTTTGGGCCAATGAGAGGTTGTGAATCCCAAGTCTTCAGCAGGAGACATTAGGAGCGATTCCCTATCGCCCTGTGTCCAGTGTGGAATGAAGGCTACAACTGCTTTGGGTAGGTAGCTCCCATGAGGAGGAGTGGGAAGGTACCAGGCGATGGAGGTGTATAGTGCACATAAGCCAAGGATAAAGTAAACAGAAATGAAAGCCAAGTGAAGATATGGAGAAAATCCCAGTTCTTGGTGAGGTCTTTTGAGCTACCGGGAAAAAAACCTCACCTGAGACCAACCTTCGCTCTCGACTTTTCAGTTATGCATGTCAAAAACTTCCTGTTATCATTGAAGCCTCCAAGTTGGGTTTCCAGGCACAAATCTTGCAAACAAGATATCTATCTGATAAAATGAGCCTTCTAATATGACTTACACAGAACCCTCCAAGAAAAGGAGGAATGTAGGCTGGACTAGTACTATAATTTTGACATGGATTTTATACTTTTAACAGTCCTTGCTTCTAGTTCCAAATTTCCTTTATTCCCTTCATTTCCTACAGTAACAATTTGAGAGTTAATAACCCATTTTATCTCCCATCAAGAGAGAAAAAAAATGTGGTGAGTATTAAGCGCCTCAATTATTTTTTTTTAAGAAAAAAATCATTGGTACATGATTGACTGGACTATTAAGGGGTTTTCTAGTAAAAAAAAATAGGAGAAAGTTAAGGAAACTATTAATAGCTTTCATCAGACCAAACTCCCATGAAAACCTTCTTTTGTTATATTTGAGTCTCTGACATTTGCTACCAAATTGCAACCTTCTCTTCTGCACTTTCCCCCCATCCCTTCTGTCCCCCTCCCTCCCAACCTCTTAACAACCCCCTCTTAATTCACTCTCACTTTCCCAGATATTCAGAACCCTGCCCGGCTATACTCACAGCTCCGTGTCACTTAATCTAGCCCCTGAAATCGTGTCCTAGTGCAGGCTTGTCCACTCCAAAATGTCACCCTCAGTGTACATAAGGTTCAGAGCTGACAGAAACTCCACACCTCCATATCCATCCTTTTCAGGAGTGTTGAAAATGAATGCCAATGAACCAACTGGCAGGGTTTCATGGATTCATCAGCTCTCAGGACTGAAAGAAAATGAGTTAGCTAATTCAATGATCTAATTGGTATGTATTGATCAGCTGCGTGAAGTGTTACAAGCAGTGTGGTGTAAATAGTATAAAATAATTTACTAAATCATTGAACTCAGAGGAAACAAAGATTGATCAGTAGAACTATATTAAAAGCAGGGACTTCTGTTTATCAGAAAACATCAGTAACAGTGAAAATTCTCATACCCCGACTACATAAAGAACTTCTACAAATCAACAAGGTAACTTGGTACTTGAACAAACACTTCCTAGGAGAGAATATTCAAATGGCTCATAAGCATTTGAAGAAGTACACAGACTCATTACTTCCCTAGAAGATGCCAGTGAAAACCACCAGAAACCAGAATGAGAAACAGCTAGAATGCTCATAACACAGCTCATGGGAATGCAAATAGGTAGAGCCATTTTAGAAAGATACTTAGTGTCTACTAAGCAGTTTAGTAGCTACTAAAGCTAGGCTGATCAGACACCCTATTTTAAATGGGACAGCAAATAATGGTACGGTCCCATTTCAAACAGTACATATAGTCAGCCTACTGACACCTGAATTTAGCCCAGTGAGACTAGTCTGACCATATCTACCATTTGAAATGGGACCGTACCATTGTTTTCGGTTCCATTTAAAACAGGACATCTGGTCAGCCTAAATTAAGCCAAGTGTGCAAAACCTATGACTCAGCCATTCTGTTCCTCAGTATATCATGGAACTAGTCAAATAACACTGAACCCAGACCCTACGGTTGCTTTCTAAAGTCTGTAAGAGAGGTAAAAAACAAATAAAAATCCCCAAAAGGCAAAATTACTCTTGAAATTTTTTTAATTGCCCATTACACACCATGTCTACCATTTAATGTGCTAAACAGTTTGTTAAAAAAAGTTCACACAGCTCTATGAGACAGGTTCAATCATCGCAATTTCACAGATGGGCTCAGAGGGGTAGAAAAAATTACCCAAGGTCACATGGCTAACGTAAGAGAGCTCTAGGGTTTAAACCTGATCCCAGTCAGTCCCCACATGTTTACTCATTCTGCACAGTCCTTTCAGCTTGCTACCTTCCTGAAGCTAGGGAAACCCTGTAAAGAGGAAGAGAAAGAGGGGTTTGAAGCCTTCCTGTGCTCCAACTTCCCTTGCCCCTATTTCATCCATCAACCCAAATGCTTCAAACAAGTGTTGCTTTGGGTTCTCTTCTCTCCAGTTTCCTATTTAGAGTCTTAGCTGAACCCTAGAATAAGTCTGCAAACTACAGTCCAATCCAGCCCATCACCTGTTTTTTAAATAAAGTTTTATTGGAACATAGCCAGACCCATTAGTCTAACTATGGCAGCTTTGGTTCCACAATGGCAGAGTTGAGGAGCTTCAACACAGATCCTCTGACCCTCAGTGTCTAAAATATTTAGCCTTGCTCTCCACAGAAAAAGTGTGTCAATTCCGGGCTAGACTCATAAACTCTGTCTGCAGTCAAATCCCTGATACGGACCAGGAGGAGGCTGATTCCATCAGGTTCTCATCCTCAACAACAAGTCTCTTGGTGACCTAGACCACATCCCAAAAGAGAGACATCTGGACGCTTTCTGCTCCTAACAGACCCTCCCCTTTCCTCTGGGAGCTAATCCTGAAAGGACTTGTTTGAGGCAAGATAACTACAGTCATTTGTGTGAACTGCATTATGTCTAATCACTCCCCAGCATGCTACTGATTTTGCATATTCTTTACAATGTCATATTAAATTTGTTGCAAGCCTTACTTGATCCCAACACTAAACTCAGCTCAGGCATAGTCCATCTTCACAACTACTTGTTTGTGGAATATGGACAATAGCTCATAATTTACCCCAAATCAAAAGGAACACTAGTCAGAAGTGCTGGGCTATTAGCTCATACCCCAAGTTAACTCTTGATGTGTAGCTGATGAGTGGAAACTACTAACAACACTAACAGCCCAAAAAGAAGTTCAGATTCCCTAAACTAAATATCTAGAGAGAATCATTAGTAAGTTTATGAATTGTTAGTAATTTAAAATTTCTCAAGCCAAAGCTACCAGCTTAAAGAAAATTTCTGTCTTGACAAAAGTCTTCAGTAAAATAGCATTGAAGTTTCCTAAATACATCTGAAGTTTAAAAGTTTAAATTCTATACCAGGAAAACAGGCAAACATACTTTCCACTCCCAGTAGTTCAATTGCAGGCATCAGCTTTTGTTTTTTTGTTTTTTTGTTTTTTTGTTTTTTGACAGAGAGAGAGAGAGAGAGAGAGGGAGACAGACATAGACAAACAGAGAGAACAGGGAGGGCCCAGAGCAGTTTCCATAGTTGATAGCATTAGTTTTCCATATAGTTTCACTCTACAGGTGGCACAGGGCTGTGCAGGGAAGGAACTGGGCAGGGAGTCTCCCGCATAGGTCCCAGCAAGAACTAAACTGGGGGCACACCCCAGTTCAGCATGTGGGTCCACCTGGGCTGGAGCCAGGATTTGATCCTCGGTCCCCGGGGTTGCAAAGCGAGGGCTTAACCCACTGAGCCATCCCAGCTTCCCCAGCATCAACTTTTAATAATAGTTACAGGTTTCTAAACTGTTAAATTGGATTGGCTCTGTTTGTTTACATGCTTTATCTCCTTTAAACTTCCCCACAGCCATATAAATAAGTAAAACTATTCTCCCCCTTTTACAATAAAGGAAACTAATATGCAGAGTGATTAAGCAGCTTGCACAGGTTCTCATCGCCACCTAGACATACTGAACGAGTCACTCCTTTATTTCTCATAGTACCTTATACACATCTTATCAAAAATTATCAATGCCCATTTTCTTTTCTTTTCTTTCTTTTTTTTTTTTTTTAAGATTTATTTTATTGATTTTTGACAGAGAGAAACAGAGACAGAGAGAGACAGAGAGAAGGGGAGGGCCCAGAGCAGTCTCCATAGTTGACAACATTAGTTTTCCATATAGTTTCACTCCACAGGTGGGCACAGAGCTGCACAGGGCGGGAACTGGGCCGGGAGCCTCCCACATAGGCCCCGGCAAGAACTGAACTGGGGGCACACCCCAGTTCAGCATGTGGGTCCGCATGGGCCGGGGCCGGGATTCGATCCTCGGTGTCTGGGGCTTCAAAGCTAGCGCTTAACCTGCTGAACCATCCCAGCTTTCCCTCTTTTTTTTTTAAGATTTATTTTTATTGTTTTTGACAGAGTGAGAGAGAGAGAGATACAGAGACAGAGAGAAGGGGGAGGGCCCAGAACAGTCTCCATAGTTGCACATCACTTGTTTTCCCACATAGTTTCATGCACAGGTGGGTTTGGGGCTGCACAGGGCAGGAACTGGGCTGGGGTCTCGCCCCAGTGAGAGCTGAACTGGGGGCACTCCCCAGTTCAGCATATGGGTCTGCACGGGCCGGGGCCGGAATTCGATCCTTGGTCCCCAGGACTGCAAAGGGAGTGCTTAACTCACTAAGCCATCCCGGCTTCCAGTGCCCATTTTCTAACGACAAAAATCCTATTTATGTTTTGTGAGAGATTAGGCTACAATGTATTCAAAAAGCACAGCTGGCATTTCTACTAAACACTGGGCACTGTTGTGTTTTGCAGGCATGAGCTCACTTTGTCCTTACAACAGCGCCCCACCCCCCACCCCCCAGTTCTATCATTATCTTCCCTTTTCAGATGCATTACCCTGGACTCAGAGAGGTTGAGTAACTTGTCCACAGTCACAGAGATTTGTAAGTAACAGAGCCGTAGGTACGCAGTAGAGGAGTGGGCAATGGCCCAGTGCTTTGAGGTCCTTCAGGAAAGCACTTCTTGATATAACAAATGAATCAAGTTGGAGGTGTCGGGCTATGCTGTGTTTGACTGGGCAAGTCTGTGACTGGGGCACAGCCAAGTGGCTCCACTTACTGAAAAGAGAAAGGAATTTGACGTTCCCAAGGGGCAGAGAGGAGAATAACATTGGAGTCCATTGTGGGGCAAAGGACAGTGAAGGAAATCCTCAAAGCCTCGCCAAGCAGGGACCTTGGAGGGAAGAAATCCTAAGGGAGGTGAGAAAAGTTGTTTGCTGCCGTGTGTGCATGTGCGTGTGCGCGTATGTACACGCTGCAATAACACCCCAGGCTTCCCTTCCTCAAACCTCACCAGAATATGGTCAGCAAAGTCCATCTTGCTCGCTGATGTGTGAGGGGATTCTTTTAGGGCAACCCAAGAGGGCCCCAAGAGTTGGATTGTTGCAAAACAAAAAACAGGGATTGTGGGGGTGAGCACAAGAGCCCAAGCCCAAGGAGCCAGGGAATATCCATCCAAGTCACATAAGTCACTTACAGGGCACGTATTTGAGTTCCTTCTTGCCAACCACTCAATTCAACAGAATTAAGTACTCTTTATTATAGTACCTAGTACTAACCAGGAAAAAAGAGGTATTTGAGATTAAACTTCTATATTGCTTACTCTGAAACATGTACCTCGAGCATTTTAAGTAATTCATTCTGCACAACAGCCCTCTAAAATAGGTGCTAGTGTAATCACCTTATGGAAGAGAAACGAAGGCACAGAGAAGTTAAGTGATTGGATCAAAGCCACACAGTTGCTAGTAAGAAGTATAGCTGGGACTTGAATTCAGGCAGTCTAGCTTCAGAGCCCATGATCTGAACCCCTGCAGGTATACCTTGTTTTACTGTGCTTCACAGATGTTGTGTTTTTTACAAACTGAAGGCAAGGCCCTCCCCAACCAAAAGATTATGACTCACTTTATTACAATACTAAACCTATTGCAACAATCGCTTTATTGCAACACACTCTTTATTGTGGTAGTCTGGAACTGAACCCACAACATCTCCAAGGTCTGCCACTACATTACACCACCCCCTGCATGTTGCCTGGAGCAGTGAGGAGAATTCGGTGATGGTAGTAACTGCGGGGCCCTCTAACCTCCATTCTCCAGTTCCTGAGTTGACAGTGTCCATATTCGACCTTCTATTCTTCCTCTTGGTAGACGTAATGAGCTCTGCTGGTCAGGGCAATGACACTTGGCTGCTGCTGGGCTCCTATGTTGAGGTGTGTGGCTTTTTCATGCAGGAAAAGACACTGGGGTTGAGCAAGGGCTCATGCCAGATGTCTGGTGGCCAGGCCCCTGCCTGCTCTGAGCACAGCCTTCTCAGCCTGATTACCTTTGAAAGGCAGGCTGGTCTGTCATTGGCTCACCTGCTCCTTCAAAAAGAGACAGCCCTGGCAACACAACAAAGCAAAGTTTGTCTCTCTGACCAGAATGTGGGGACCAAGAAAAAAACTATCTTTGATGTATTAAACATTTCTAAAATCTGGAACACACTGAACTCTTTGAATCTTGGACATTGATGTGGCTTAAAACTTCTTTCACAAAGGGGGTAAAAAACATCACAATATTAACCGTTGGAAATCCCCAATAACATGGTGAACACCTGCTTCATGTTTTCTCGCTCCAACCAAGATTAAATCATCACCCACGAAACTCTGAGTCAACTTCTCGATCAGGTTGTAGTCGGGCTCCATTGTACCCAACAGTCTGGTGTGGCTGGGCGGTGGGAGGACGATTCTTCCATTAGAGGAACCACTAACACTTAGAGTCATGTTCGCAATAACATGAAGACATTGACTTCACCATTGTGCAGGGAATAAGTATGGACGGGGTGCTCAGCGAGCATGCTGCATGCCAGCCGCTGGGGTAACCTCTGCAATCCTCAAGGACACATTTGCCAGCAGGGCAGCTCCTCTCGAGAGTCCCACACCCGGCCCTTAGAAGCCGGAACAGAAAGGCCACCTCTGTGTCAGCCAGCAAAGTCACAAAAGTACAGGTTGCCCCGCCCAGGTGACAAACTGTAGCTTCTGCTCTGTCTCAAGTGCAAAGAGTTAGGATCCATGCTCCTGGCCACAAAAATAAATGACTCAACTAGAAAAAATAAACAGCAGAAGCCACTGGGCCAGCATCACTAAGGGGCCCGGTAATGTCCCGGGAACTCTGTATGCGACCCTTTCTAACACTGAGGTGGGTACTAATCTTCTTCCTGGTTTACAAGTGAAGAAATGGAAGCTCAGAAGGGATGTATTAGATACTCAAACCTGTATATCTAGCTAGTGGCCAAGCCAGGGTGTGAACATGGGTTTATTCTGACACTGGATGCTCTTAATCATCACCTTACACTGCCTCTCAAGTACGTGGCAATAGTGAGCTGTGTCAGCAGATTACACAGCACTCTGGCTGCCTCAGACCTGCACTGTCGTAATTCTAGACATTTGCTTGGGAATACCCAATGAAATGAAACACAGGGAACACACCGCTAGCGTAATCAGCAGATGGAGATGGTGTTCTCCACCTTCACGTACCCTCCATTCTTCACTTGTAGCGTCTCATATTTTCCTGTCTACCCTTTTCTTGGCCCAAAGTCACGCTAAGGGATGGCCAGATGACTTACGCTGAGAGGCAAAGCGACCATTCTAACCCATCTCTTCTTTGTCCTCCCCTCACTGAGTCATCCTCTCTCCAGATGTACACAGGCTGTATGTTTACACGCTTTCCCCAAAATGGTGTTCAGTGCAAAACCTCCTGCCTACCCTGTGCCCATCGCTAAGCTCTACCTATCTGTATTTTCATGTGATTCCTTCCAAAACCCCTTTATGTGTATGGAAGACGTTATAAACGAATGTTACTGCCCCCACCCTGCTCATTTTACTGGTTTCATTCTTCTTTAAAACTTCACAGTAATCCATTTAGTAGATGCACCATCTTCATGTAACCTTCCTTCTGTGAACATTCAGATGGTTTCTAACCTTTTGCATTCATAAGTTGATACTTATACCCTTTGTGTCTATATCTCAATCAGTTAGAATTCAGTGAGAATTCTGATGGGCATCCCCAAATCCCAACTCTAATCACCATGACAATGTATCAGAGCAAAGAACCAAATCCACTTAGCAAAACCCCGCTGTGCCTAGACCTTACTGTGCCAGGAGAACTGCCATGTTTGTCTTTTCCCAAAGATCCCATTTCTCCTCAGCCCAGGGGAAAAAACAAAACAAAACAAAACATCCCTGTCCAGTGCCCTTTCCTCTACATTCTACTATGTTTGAGCGTCAATGATGAAACATAGTGTTTAGTAACTTCTTGGCTATGAAGCTTATTTTGGTAAAAGAGTCAGAGAAGAGTTTATAGAAAGTTCTTAGAATTGGGGCTGTTCTAAGAAACTCACCAAAACATCTCCAGTCCACTCCCTTCTTGAGCTATACTTCACACTTGCTGCTCCAGGGGCTGCTTGGATGGGACCTGTTCTCACAGCTTGTGCTACATGCCTGCCACACCATCTACACGCCTTGGGTAACACTCAAACACTGCCTGTAGCAGTCAGCCGCCGCATCAATACTGCTGCAAAACAAGAGACTAGTGATTTCAAAGAATTAGCCTTTCTTTTTCTTGCTCACAGGTCTGCAGGTTGACTAGGGTGCCTCTGCTTCAGTTTGGGTTTGGGTCTGTTCCCTGTGAGTAATTTGGGGGCCCAGAGAGACAGAGCAGTGACTACCCAAACTGTGCTCTTCTCATGGTCATTACAGGAGCACAAGGGACATCAAATAATGCAAGCAAAGCCTCTGCTAGAGTCGTATCCACTCACATTCCATTGGCCTAAGCAAGTAAATGGCCAAGACTAAAGCTAGTGAGACAGGAAGTATACTATGTCCCAAGGGGGAGGGGGAGTGAAGATTTGCTGAGTAAGACTCCAAATCAATCACATCAGCTAAAAATGTGATTCCCAGGAAGGGAGGGAAAGCACATTTTTCCAAAGTCCTCTAAAGCTAAAATCTGATACCATCTTATTAATCAAACCAGTCCTGTAAGCCACCAAATGAACCTTTCCTGAAAGATCCCAGGGGAATGTGAAATGGCCATCTCCCAGACTAGAATCCCCAAGATAAAAATGATCTAGCTGAGCCTGGGATATTTAAAATTTCAACGACTTCATTCCTAATGATCTACCCTCAACCAAGCTTTCAAGCCCTCCATCATAGAGGGTGGGACCTGCAGACACAGATAAGGGACAGAAGTAAGTAACTTACAAGCTCCATCCTAAATCATCAATTCTTGTAATGCAATGGAAGTCTTGACTAAGTGCAGTAACCAGTAATTCCTGGTTTGGACGGCAAATGTTTGATTCGGCACTCATGCCTAATACTATTGGTTCCTTCACCCTTCTCTTCAACATCCATTTCCCCTTCTTCTTTCCTAATAGAATCCAAATTTTGCTCAGGGAGCTCCCTTCCTCAAAGATTGACTCACTACCAACACAAATCCCAGGGATAGGACTAATTGGCCTAGAGGTAATTCCACTCCTTTTCCCAGTGATTGGTCTGCGAACAGGTCAGTGACCTAGAATGGGCCAATGAGACCAACAGTGTGTCTGTGGGCAAGGCCGGCTGGAAGGGGTGGGAAGGCTTCTGGACAACATTTCTTCACTCTAAGGAAAAACGCTCTAGAAAAAAATTGACCCTCCCTTCTTCCTCTGAACCTTGCAATGTCTAGATGTCACGGCTAGAGTCCTATTTCTTCCTGAAGATGAAAACCACAGGAAGGGGGAGGGGGAGGGCGGCAGGGAGAGGTGGGGAAAAAGTGTCCTGAGGACATCATTGAACTGCTGAATCAACCTCCCCTGGCACTTGCCCTAACTATGTCCTTGCTTGTAATTAGGATAATAGAACATCCTGGTTCATGACTCAACTCACAGCTAAAGGCATTTAACCAATCTCTACCTCAGCCACTTACTAGCATTATGTCTGGGCAAGTCACATAATATTATCTCTAACTCTGTTTTTGCACCAGTCCATACCAGGGCTATTCGGAAAGTATCCAGCCATGTAACCGTTCTCTTTATATTGACAATGGCTGGATTTTTTCTGGGCAGCCCTCATGTGTCATAGAATTGTTGTCAAGGTTAAGTAACAATGTATATGAAACACTTGGGACATTGTAATATCTAGTGCTTGGTATGGGTGCAAATGACTCACAGGTATGATTTTATTATAGGGCTTTTTGGTATCTATCAAGGAAATGCAAGCCGAGGCTAATAACCGCAATTATGTACTTCCCTAAACTTACAGCTGTCGCCCTCTGGCTGTCTCTTCCAGAAAGTTGCAATAAAACCTCCACCCTGGGAAGGACCAGTGTCACTTTAGGGTGGTTTTGTAGTGTAAGGTCTCATACCCTAACCACTAAGGCAGAGAAGGGTAAAATCCTCGCGGAGGAGAGTAGATGGGAGTGGGGGAGACTTTTATTTTTGCTTTAAAATAGGTCATTATTGCACGTTCTGTTTTTAAAAAAAAAAATATATATATATATATATATATATATATATATATATATATATATTAAATGCAGATAAACAATATGGGAAAAAACAAAGAAGATTCACACAAGATCTCATTGCCCAAAGGAACCACTGTGAACACTGATATGTGTTCTTCCAGGCTTTCTGGGTGGTGGCTTCTTTTGTCCCTTCAAAAAAGAAAACAAGCTGAAGGGTATCCTCCCACCTGAAACACAATCCTGTAATCACACCTTTAAAACACAATCATTCGCCAACGTCACTAAATATTTGGTCCGTGTCCAAACTTCCCCAGCCCTTCCTCAGTTCCCATTTAGAGCCCTTCTGCTACATTGCACCTGAATTGCTCCTTCACTGCTCTGTTTTCCTCCATGAGCCTGTAAGCCTTGAGAGGAATGGAATGTGTCCCCTTTGCCTTCCTCTCTCCAGTACTAGCTCCTGGCAGGTCCTCAGGACGTATTTGTTGAGAGAAAGAACACCTTCGTGCCCCAATTCCTCCTGCAAAGAAGGGTTTCCAGCCTCCTTCAATCCCAGTCCAGCTGTCCCCTTACACACACACACACACACCTGCTCAGTGCCTCAAGTCAGACACCAGTGGGGCATTCTAGAGGCCTACAGTTCCCACACTCTCTGGCCCAGTTCCTCCCCCATCTCATTCCTTCTATTTATTTATTTATTTATTTATTTATTATTGTTTTTGACAGAGAGAGAAAGAGAGAGAGAGAGAGAGAGAGATACAGAGGCAGAGAGAGAACTGAACTGGAGGCACTCCCCAGTTCAGCACATGGGTCAGCACGGGCCGGGGCCAGGATTCGATAGTGGGTCTCCGGGGCTGCAAAGTGAGCACTTAACCCACTGAGCCATCCC